>CALYDF020000847.1:0-21452 GCA_944474145.2 Dicrocoelium dendriticum | reverse complement strand
CTGTTAAGATTCAGCATAACAATCCGCATTTCAGGTGCAAATTTAATCAATGATTTGGCTGAGGACCCGAGTCGTTCTTCTGCCAGGTGTGGGCACCCTGTCAGTATCCTCTTCGGAGGTTAGGAACTGGTCGATGTCCCTCTTCCTGTAAAACATAGCCATGGGAGAAAGCAGGTCTATGGGTTATAAGCTCACAGTTCGATTGGCATAGAGCACGAGCGCCACGCTTTTTCTCTGACGGTGAGAGGGCACCTCCGGGTGTTCAATGATTTGCTACTGCCCGCCTCAAGGGAAGTAGCCCCTGGTCAAATTGGTAAAAAAAACCCGCCAAAACCCACCTGCATCTGTCCGTAATCGCAGGTGCGTATCCTACTCCGGTCGCAAAACATATATGAATGGTTCCGGTACTTCAAATACTGTGGGTGACGGACATCAAACAGATAAAATCTGCCTCTGCAATCATATTACCGAGCTGGATCTGCTCCCCACTGCCTTGTGGGTCAGGCTATCGAGCCAAAGGCTCCGGGCGGATTTCCTTAAGCAAACCTCCAAACAATCCACTGCCTTGTGGGTTAGGATACGGAGCCAAAGGCTCCGGGTGGAGTCCCTCAAGCAAACCTCCGGAGCACAACCGTCACCTCGAGTGTGATTGCCCACCAATGCAATCGTATGCCTGCCCTCAAAGCACTCAGCATCGGATGCTGGAACATTCGCACACCACTGGACCAGAACTCGAGTGAGCGCCCCGAGCGACGCACTGCAGTGGTGGCGATGGAACTTGCGCGCTACCGCATCGATATTGCGGCGCTCAATGAAACCCTGCTCGCTGAGCAAGGTAAGTTGCATGAAGCAGGTGCTGGCTACACATTCTTCTGGGTGGGCAACGCCGCCTCAGCACCACGTGATCATGGGGTTGGATTTGCAATATCCGATTGCTTAAATGGCCAGCTGCTGGGTGAACAAACATGCGTCAGCGGGCGGCTGATGTCTGTTCGCCTACGACTCGAAAGTGGTGAGTTTGCCACGTTTATAAGCACGTAAGGTCCGACCATGTGTTATCCTTTTGACACGAGTGATCAATTCTACAATCAGCTATCCTCTGTGATACGGTCTGTGCCGAGGAGTGACCGACTATTCCTGCTGGGTGATTTCAACACGCGAGTTGGGCGTGATGCATCGGTGTGGGCAGATGCTATCGGTCCGCGTAACATTAGTTCAGTGAATGCGAACGGTGACAGGCTGCTCTCACTGTGTGCGACTCACGGCATGACGATCAGGAGCACTCGGTTTTCACTGAGTACGAGTGATACAGCAACTTGGACGCACCCACGGAGTGGTCACGCTCACCTGCTCGACTATGTCATCGTACATCAACGTGATATGCGTGAAGTACTCATGACACGTGTACTGTGTGGAGCTGAGTGTGGCATTGATCACAAATCGGTGCGGACTGAACTGTAGATATATTTCCGTAAGCCTATGTATTTCACTCCAGCCGTGAATCGATGTAAATTTGACATTTTCTCCCTCGGTACTGTGGCGAACCGTATGGGGCTGGAGAAGGAGATGGATGCACGCTTGTGTAATGTGGATTGAAAAGCCGCAGTGAGCGACCTGTGGCACCACATTTGCGACCAGGTGACAACTGTTGCCGAGGAGACCATCAGGCGCACAAACTGTAAGCAGCCTGGTTGGTTTAATGAGATTAATGCGACGACTGGCGCATTTGTGTATGAGAAGAATGCAGCATTTACTGCACATATCGCAGACCCAAGTGAGTTGGGGAGGAATATCCCATTCCGCAAAATTCGACAGCGACTGACCCGACAGCTCCGTAGCATTAAAAATGCAGGTTGGACGCATAAGTCGAAGGAGATGGATTGTTACGCCGAACGTCGCCAACATAAGGATTTCTGTGACTCCTTGAAGGCGGACCGAGGTGGACCGAGATTAGAGCCGCTGAGGAAGCTGATCGATGGTAGTTCAGGCACTACTTGAACACAGACCGCAGACATAACGCAAGTCTGGCAAAACACTTTGAATGCCTCTTGAACAACCGTACAGAAATCGACTGGTCTACTTTAAATTGTCTGAAGCAGCAAGATGTAAAGGCGAGTCTGGCGGACAAGCCGGCACTGGATGAGACGCAGATAGCACTTGCCCAACTGTGTAAGAGCAATTGTACTGGTTGCCGACGGGATGCCGCCTGAAGTATTGAAACAAGGTGGAGCTGCGTTGTTGACTGCGCTGCACCACTTGGTGCAACGCGTGTGGATTGAGGAGGAAGTGCCTCCTGAGCAGAAGGACGCCCTTGTGCTACCACGGTACAAGGGCAAAGGGAGCAAGCAATGTTGCCCGAATTATCTTGGCATCAACTTGCTGAGTTATATGGGCAAGGTGATTGCCCGAATCCTGCTCAACCGCCTCGTCAGTCAGCTTGTGGAACCTAACATGGCGGAAGAGCAGTGTGGATTCCGTTCGGGTCGCAGAACTATAGATATGGTGTTTGCAGCTCGTCAGTTGCAGGAGAAGTGCAGAAAAGGACACCAGCGGTTGTACTCGGTTTTAGTTGATTTCACCAAGGCATTTGACACGCTGAACCGCGAGGCATTGTGGCTGGTGTTGGGTAAGTTTGGTTGCCCGCGTAAGTTTGTAAGTTTAATTGAATGTCTGCACAGTGGTATGCGAGCGGGGGGTGCAGCTGAGTGAAGAGACCTCGAATGACTTTGCAGTTGTCACTGGTGTGAAACAAAGCAGTGCCTTATCTCCTACCCTGTTCAATAATTCTCTTTATGCAATGATGTCTTGTGCTTTTGATTCGACTTACGTCCACGGCATAGGGGTGGGGCACAGTATTGATGGTGGTTTGCTGCACATCCGTCGTTTCGGTGCGAGAACCCTACTCCGTGAGACGACTATCCGTCTGTTGTTGTTTGCTGACGACTGTGCATTGTTTATACATAGCGCGGCTAACTTGCAGCACATGAATGGTGCTCTGGCTTCGACGGCGGTCAAATTCGGCCTCACGATCAACACAAGCAAAACTATCTGTCTCTTTCAGCCTTCACTGGAGGTACAATCTTCAATATTACCGCGAATCAGTATTGGTGCTGAAGTATTGGAAACGGCCTCCGGTTTCTGCTACCTTGGGAGGGTAATGTCGACTGTTCAGCAGCTACATTGTGAGCTTCGTATCCGCCTCTCAAAGGCAATGGTGGCATTCGGGAAGTTAGAACACCGAGTGTGGAACAACGATCAGCTTACCATTGGCATGAAACTGATGGTGTACAAATCCATGGTACGGTCCGTTCTACTATACGGCAATGAAACGTGGACGATGTACCGGCGATATGTGCAAAATCTTGAGCGGTTCCATTAACACTGTTTGCGACAGATTCTGCTCATCGATTGGTGCGACAGAGTTGCGGACACGGAAGTGTTGCGTCGGTGGGATGTATGCAGTGGACTGCATACTTTTGCTGAGACATCTGACGTGGCTCGGTCAAGTATAGCGTATGGATTCGATACGGATACCGAACCAACTATTAGATGTTCAGCTGAGTATTGGGAAGTGGTATCTGGGGAAACCAAAGTTACGTTACAAGGAAATGATTAAAGTGAGCCTCTCACGTTCTAATCTTGGTTGTAGGTCATGGGAATCGAAGGCGGTTGATCGGCGTGCATGGCGCGATCCGATCAGAAAGTCAGTTGCAGAGGTGCAACAGAAAGACCTCATGCATGCGGAGAAGCATCGGTAATTGCGGAAGCGGCAGGCGTCGATACGTTATACTCCATCGACATTGATCGCACGGTACTGTAGCACATGTGATCACGAGTGCCTTAGTCAGGCAGGCCTAGTTAGCCATGATCGACACCAATCGGGGACACCAAGGAAGAGAAGACGGGTCAAGCAGCGAACGTTGGCAGAACCGGCGCAGCGTTTGTAGGTACGCTGCATTCGACTTACTAAACGCTTGCTTGCATGCTGGATCTCTTTATTCCAGGTGGTGGGTTTGCTATATTACTTCATTATTGCCGCACACGTCGTCCAGGTTAATTGTAGTTAACTTTGAAAACACGTTCGCGATTGTGACATTTTCTGAAAATATCTTTCCTGATGTCTTGCAACTATAGCGGCAATTTTGGCAGCCAATTTACTTCATTTGCTCATTTGTTAAAGATCAATGTCTGCATGTCTGTTTGCATCAAACGATTTCCTTTATTTGTTATTGTTCTTTAAAGTGAGTGACTTTTGCATGATATCCCAGGTGTGGCTGCGCTTGATGTACATGTTGACAGGGTGCCTACCTGTCTATTACCCACTACCTCGTCCGTACTGACTCCAGAAGGCAGTTGTTCGTTGCTGGAGGTGATGGAGTGCACGGTCCTTGTGGCTGTGCTAGGCTCGAAGCGTGGTTCTATGAACTCAGTGTGGAGCGGACTACCGTCTAGCCACCGTCTTCTGTGCGCTTGATTCTCAAATACAGCATGCTTGTGTTTGCCTGTGAAGGAGTTTTGGCCGGCTCCGTTGATGAAACGTGGCTCCCATCCACATGAATCCCAGTCTTGTTCCTTCGGGTTTGGATATGGGGTGTGTGAATGGAGCTGTGGGTGGAGTAGCGCAAGACACCCACTGTCCCACTGTAGGTGCAGGTGTCCTGTGGCTGGCCACAGGATGTCGCCAACCATTCGTCCAGGAAAGCCCACATAACCGCAGACTCTCTTCCCCGAAAGAAAGGGGGCATGTTAAATAAGGAAATATGTCCCTCTTTTCGGAAGTCACTCTCTCCAAAATCCGAATGAGATGCCCATTGTCTCCATTCCACCTATGAGACAAAACCCAACGGAAATCGACAGATTTATATTACGCGCTGTTGTGCGGCATGAACTTGATTTTATTTCTATTTTAGTAGGCGAGTCAACTCTCTCTCCCATAGGTAAAAATCCTGTCTGAAGCGTGTTTGCTTCAACTTCTGTACAGTGTGTTTCACCTAGTATTTTGTTCGCCATACAGGAGACCCTAAGCCACAGTCAACCAGCCATAGTGAGGAACCGGATAACATACGCATCCGTTACCTCCAAGCAACGACCGGAAATCGTACCGGTAACCTTGGTGGCCTGACTAGAGAAAACTAAGATGTCGCAGCACGGATGTCCCCCATCAGTGCCGTTCACGAATTCTCCAAAACCACCGGATACTAAGGCTCCAAATTCAAAAGCAGTTGCCACCAGGCGCAACCATGGTGCGTTAAACCTTGCGTACACTAATATCCCCGAATCCAAATCCTATACAATTAAGGGTAGGCTGACAGACGATCAAAATCAATGGAGTTCCATCTGTACGACAATCGGTTTCCATGCTGACCTCACGACGATAAAACGCACCTCGTGTCACCTAAACGCATTGCACTACGATGAACCCCGGTTACTTCGGATAACACTGAACTAGGTGAATGAGACAGAGGACGTTCTGCTGTCTGCGAATAGACTCCGCAACCCCTCAAGTGGAGTGCGCGTACTACCTGAAATCCCGTGGAAAGAAGGTGCAGCGGATCTAACTAACAGAGAGAGAACCAGAAAAGTTGAGGATAAGAAAACTTGGTTGCTCACGGTGTTCCTGAGTTTACTGGTTGCTCCTCCGACGATGAGCAGGTACACGACCGGGAGCACTAGGATCACATCCGTGAGGCTCATTCTCTCGAAAATGTCGTGGCCACCTCGTTGACTAGGATCGTTTATCACAGAACTACAAGGCTGTTCAAACTGGTGTTGCAATCAAAACTAACGGCACAAACTCTTCTAGAGAACTTGACTAAATTCCGTAGCAGGTTGCTAACAGAAGTTCGTCTGAAAGCAGCATGGACACCATTACCTTTTAATGACAACTCAGTGGAAGCGCAACTCGTAATAAAAACACCAACTGTAGGACCTGACTCGGCGACGGTTTCAACAGTAGCTATAACATCTGGGGGGTCACAGCGAACACAGAGATACGGTGCATCTGATACTCGAATATATACTAAATTCGTCTCGAGAGTTTGCAATCCAGTCAAAGAACCATTAATCGCCGACCTTATATCAGTCAGCGTAAACTCACTTTCTTCATCCATTCCACCAAACACATGTTTGGTCTCCGAGAAGCTCTCATGCATGTACACAAATGCCTAAAGACTACTCAGTAAATTAGCTGAATTAAGACTTCGACACGTGTCAGAAGTTTGGGACCTCATCGCTATCACGGAAACATGGTTACGCTGTGAGATAACGGATGCCGAAATCGCGCTAACAGGCATGTCTGTTGTCCGGAATGATCGAGGCAGCAAAGGTTGTGGGGCAGCCTTCTACTTTCGTAATAATCTGCAGTACGAACTCATACACGATTCGGAACCGATGTACCTGACATCATTTGTTGCAGCTTCCGGCTGAGAGGGAAAGATCTTGGCCTAGTGATTTTTGTTTACCGACCGCCACCGTCTACACCTGAGATGGACTGCAACTTGGTGGCTGTATTGAGTCAAGTGATACACAGGAAGTACAGTCACGTTCTAGTTGCCGCTGATTTCCACTTACCTGCTCTATAGTCCCAAGCCACACTAGGAGAGTAATTAAAAGCAGACCTGCAAGATCTTGTCACCGATTTTCCGCTTTATGGCCACGTCACTTCATCCACTAGATTCAGGGTAAATAACAAGCCATCCATATTGGACCGAATATTCACTAAAGAAGAACTGATGATCGAGTGAGTGATAATCGATACTCCCCTAGGCTATAATAATCATGCAACAGCATTCCATGTACATTTGCTATGCTGAATATCCCGAGGACCAAATTCTAACAATGCTAACTGTAACCAGTTACGACAACTTAACCCGACTCGTTGAAGCAATTGACTGGACTTTCCTAACCGAAGATGAACCGGATCTTGCCTGGGAAAGTTTCGTCAGTAAATTTAACACCCTTGTTAATAGAGCATCGGAAACCAAGACTATTAAGACGAGAAACATGGCGTAGTTTATACGGAGTAGGTCACGCAAACGCATGGTGATGTGCAACGCGGCTTGGTATACCCACAAAACCGATCCGAGTCCGAGTACGTGGAATGCATACGCTGTCCACCGTAACCACTGTACCCAGTTAGTGCGCGAGCACAAAGTAGCTTATCAACATGCCTGAGGCCAGCGATTAACTGCAAATCCTAAGTTACTGCACTAGCATGTGAACAGCCTCCGCAAGGTAAAAAGTGAATTTCCCCTCTTCAAACAGCGGATGGTCCAAATCGGACTGATCAAGCAGCGTCGAATGTTCCGCAACAACAATATACACCCCCGTTGCATTGTATCCCGTGGATTTTTGAATCTTTGAAAATCTATGGAACCCACACCAGGACTCGCTCATATACATTTTACGGCAGACATCGTGATAAGAAAGCTGCTATCCATGCGTCTGCACGCCTGTCCAGGAATTGACGACATCCGCCCAAAGACTCTTGCTGTGGCGGCTACTCTATTGGCTAAACTTTTAGCGCAGCTGTTCCAGAACTGCCCTGAAGAGCAGCACATTACTGCAATGTGGAAACACGGAATAATAACCCCATTTACAAAGGGGGTAGTCGATCCAACCCAGATAATTATCGACCAGTGACTCTACTGCCAGTTCTTTCAAAAGTTATGGAGACTATCACTGCCCACGCACTCATGTCTTATGTGGACGGCTTTGGTTACATTGCCCAGCAGCAACACGGCTTCCGCCAGAATCGGTGGTGCCCAACCAACCTATTGTTAGCACGAGACAGCTGGGCCGAAACTGTGGACCCTGGTGCAGAAGTTCACGTGGCTTACCTTGATTTCGCTAAGGCATTCCATCAGTTGGGCTATGGTATCCTTCTCGCCAAACTTCGAGGATGCGGCGTTGTGGACCCTCTCCTTGGGTGGATCTACAATTTTCTCTCGCACATGCGTCTGGCGGTGAGAGTACGTGAATCCACGTCAGACCCAATTCACGTTGAATGCGGAGTGCCAGAGGGTTCGGTATTGGTGCTGCGTCTATTCTTGGTCTTCATAAACGATTTAGTGCTTCGAATTACGTCAAACGTTTTACTCTACCCAGGTGATATCTAAGTTTAGCGAGTAAGCAGCGCTCCAGTAGTCTGTATCCAGCTTCAAATCGACCTTGACAAGATTTATGTATGGTCGGTCTGAAATCGCCTTTTCTTCAATGTGGCTAAATGTCGAGTGCTCCATTTTAAACACCGAATGATTCATACACATAATTTGAGGGACCAGGATCTGCAACACTGTTCACTCGAAAAGGATCTCGGTGTGTTGGTCCAGGCAAATCTCGGCTTCGCGGAGCAGCCCAAAAGGACATCGAAGAAAGATATCCAAATCGTGGGGTTATTACGGAGAGCTTTCGGGCAATTTCGATCGTCGATGTTCCGCCCAATACTTCCCGCTTATATACGTTCACCTGTTGAACATGCAATTCAAGATGGCACCCATGGCTAAAGCAGGGTCTCACGGTCTTGGAGCTTCCACAACGTCGGGCGATTAAAAATGTCAAGGGAATGCGCGACTTGTCATACGAAGAGCGCCTCAGAGTGCTTGGCATTTTCAGTGAACGTCATTGCCGTTTACATGGCAACTAATCTTGCTTTACCAAATATTAAACAACACTAACCACTCCTGCCATCAATAATTGAAGCTGAGTAACAACAGCTAACTGAGAGGTCATCAGCTCAAATGGCAGAACAAAACAGTCGGTTGGAGTGTCGAAGAAACATCTCGCTGCGTGTTTGCCACAAGTGGAATACCCTCTCAGAAGCTGTTATTCCATCCCCTACGTTAGCCTTGTTCAAAGCACGTGTCAACAGTGCCCTGGCCACGCCACACCATATCACGTAATCCAAACGACCCATAAAAATAGCAGGAAAACAAAAACGAAGCAACCCATCTTCATTTTTGTCCGGAAACCACAGACGATAACCTTAGATAGTACATATAACGGACGGAAACGCCGTAATCCGCAAGTTTGCCATTTGCAGTTCTTCACCATTTCTTAGAACCTTTTTTGCTTTACTTGCTCACCCCTAACCGATCATCCGGTATGACATGTCAAGCTTCGGCCTTTTTTATCCGCAATATACCATTGACCATCGAACATTAACATGTGTGTGACCCTTCGCTCTAAAAATGGGAAGGTGTACGATTACACCGCTTCTTGGACACAAATAGCTCAGGGTAGACAAGTGGGCTGCAATGTGTCGGACAGCGTAACAGACAGTTTCCAAGCCACCGGTAAGAGGTTCGTACACCGTTTGCACAAGAAACCCAGGCAGGTCGGTAGTGGTTTTGGCAGAATGATAACTACCATTAGGAGCCCTTAATGACTGCGTCTAGGACCGAGTATATTACGGCTGGAACCAACGACGCGGAACGATCTAGGAAGAGTCGACTACTAAACCACCGCAGTGGTACAGCCAGATCGTCATAAAAGAACCGCAAGTAAAGCAGATGCATCTCGCTTATTGCTTCTTCTCAACACCGGCTAGGGGCAAAGATTTCGACTGACAACCGAAAACGTTTTGAGTTGATTCGCAGCGTTGAAATAGCTAACTGACAAGTGCACATTATTGCGAAACCTGTCGTGAAGTGTAGTAATATGAACCGACGGTCTCAGTTGTGATGAAAGTGTCAGTTCAGAGTGAGCGGATGTACCAAGGGTGCGAGGCAGACAGCCAATTGCACACGGACCTAAGGAGTCCGATTACTGGATACGGATTGGCGAACTTATGAATTAGTCACCGTTTGTTTAACTGAGTCAAAATCTCATCAAGTGAGAAGGGTCGTTAGTTATTGATGTGAACATGAAACATATATGGAGGAGTTTGGCTTGCCTAACATACTGTACTTTTCGCTGAGTTGTCTACCGAATGATCGCTTGTCCCTGATGGACTGAGTTCCGTAGCATGGTGTCAGCGAAGACCAACACAGACCACACCGGCGGCACTCAATGCTGACTGAATCGCCACTGGTTGTTCAAATACTTGCCCCACTGAACATAGATGAAGGGAACTTGGCAAGTAATTGGCGTCTATGGAGGAACAAGTGGATGAATTTCTGCACCCTAGTAAGTTTAAGCTCGAAACAAATGTTATATCGACGGGCCATTTTTCGACAGGCGGCCAGGATGACGTGCGCCGTGTGCTAGGGACATTTTGCTAAGAAGAAGACAAAGATTCCAATGATTTGGCGACGGTCACTGGAAAGCGTAGTTAATTTTGCGAATGCCAAACAGGAGAGACCTACCACCGCTGTCTTTTCATTACGCGAAGGAGAGGACTAAATGCGTCCGTGCACGCGTATATCCCTGAGCTAAAGATTTTGGCCAGATCCTGCAATTTTTGTAAACCCATGGAAGACAATCTCATACGCGGTCGTATTGTCAAGGATAAAAGTGCGACAACGGCTTTTGCGACAACGCAAATTATCGCTCCAGCAGTGGATCGATATCTGCAACAAAAAGTACCAACAACAGAAACTCGCAACTGACGAAGATTCGTGTGCTGTTTTGGAGGCAAAACAACGAAGGCTACCAACGTAAGACATATCTGCAAAGTTTGCGCGGCGTGACACCAGAGCAGCCGCAAAAGATGTCCAGCATTGGGAAGGAAATGGCCCAAATGTGGAACAAGGAACCACTTTGCTCGTTGCTGCCAATTAACCAATAAGAGTGCGCTCGTTCGTGACAAGTCACGCACAGACGTGGAACATTTACTTGGCAACGTGTCTCGGAGGGTGTCACAAAAATGTGTTTACGCATGTTTTTTGATCGAAGGTAAAGTCGTACGATTCCAGTTAGACACGGGTGCTACTGTAAACGTTCTAGTAAGGAAGCACTGTCCCGGGGTTCGCATCCATTCCGATCAAGATTGCCTGCGCATGCGGAATGGTTACAGGCTTCATCCTAAGGTTTCAGTTATTGTCTTAGTGGCTAACCCAAGAGACGGAGCCTCACATTGACTAGAGTTCGTTATCGTAGAGGAGGAAAGCACGCTGATTCTCAGCATTGATTCGATCCAGTCCCTTGGTTTTGTTGTTTTTAATCATGATCCTTTCGTGCATGCTTCCCAGGGAGCAATCCATATTAGTGATCACTATCCGTCTGTGTTTAGCCTGGGTTTGGGAAAATTTGAGCGCAGCGCTTAATTATCGTTAAATCCTTCGATACGACCGACTGCGCTACAGGCTAGAAGAGTTCCAGTCGCACTGCGTGACAGGTTCTGAGCTGAATTGAGCAAAGTAAAGAAACAAAGAGTGTGTGAGATTGTCAAAGTAGGCTAACCAACCGATTGTGTCAGACAGGTCGTAAACATAACGAAGAAGACAGGAGAACTGTGAGTCTGTATTGACCAGAAATCATTGAATGAGGCCCTGCGTAGAGAAAGTTATGCGCTACCGACCCTAGACATTTTACCGCGTTTGGCCAGCTAAGTATTTCACGAAGGTAGACCTGTCTTCCGCATTTTGGCATGTGGTTCTAGATGAATTATCCAGCTGTCTTACTATCTTTGACACACCGTTCGGACGTTATCCTTGGCTGAGTTTACCGTTTGGTTTGAATGTTTCGAGTGATATTTTCCAGAAGCAATTATTGCAAGCGGTAGATGATTTAGATGGTGTACCTTTTGTGGAAGACAATGTTTTGATCAATAGCTCGACAGAGAAGGTTAAGTACACTAATTTCAACCGTTTCTTGCAGCGTTCTGTGCAAAAGTACATCAAGCATAAACTTGAGCAAATTGAACTTCGGAATTATCAGATGCTTTTTCAAGGGCATGCGTTAACAACTGAAGGAGTCAGGGTCGATCCAGGAAACATTAAGGCAACTCGAGAGATGCCGCCATATAGCAAAAAGTGAAGGGAATCCATCGTTTAAACGGTATGGTGAATTACTTGAGCCGTTTTATGCCTAGACTCTCTGGTAGCATGACGCAGATCAGGTACCTCATTCACAAACGAGTAAAGGGGATTTGGGGAAAGGAACATGAATCAGCATACAAAACTATAAATCACCTTACCAACAAAGCCCCTGTACTAGGGTATTACGATCCAGCACAGACTAGAGATGCAGCGCGACAGCAGCCAGCACGCAATAGGTGCTGTTCTCTTACAGAATGGAAAAGCTGGATTCCCACAATCGAGCCTTCAATGTGCTTGAGAAGCGCTATGCACAGATTGAGAGGGGGTGCTCGCGGTAGTACATGCCATGCAGCGCTCCAACAATTATACTTTCGGAAGAAAGACAACTGTGCATACCGACCGCAAACCGTTCGTGTCTATAGCCGGTGAAACGCTGCATGTCATTCATCGTCGTCTTCAGCGTATGCTTATCCGGCTTTGAAAGTATGGCATGGATATTTTGGATACGCTGATGTAACGATGTTCCTCGTTGATACGCTGTCGCGAGCTACTCTGCAGGTAGCCAAGCATACTCTAAAAGAGGTTGAAACAGTAAACCTAGTGCCGCATCTGTAGTCATAGAAGGTTGTCTAAAAGAAACAAGACGCCACGCAAATGAACGTGTAACGTTTTTGGCTTTGCGAGACATAATTCTAAATGGGTGGCCAGAGACAACGTATCAGCTGCAGAAGGAACTAGCATACTACTTCAATTTTCTGGATGAGGTCTCGGTCTACTGCGGTATGCTGTACAAGGAAAGCCCTATTCTTGTCATAGCTCCGAAGAGAAATGCTGGAATACGTTCATGGCGCTCAGCTAGGTGCCAAGTATACCATTAACCTAGAAAGAGAGTTGATGTTTTGACCAAATCGGGGATCATATGTTGAATCTTGATGCATGCCGTTCGTAGGAAATATTGCAGACGATGGAACCAATGATGCTGCATGGTATCCCTGACCGACCGTGACAGAAGGTGTCGGTGGATTTGCCCAGTGACATCGGGAAGATCACCTACTCACAGTGGATTACTAAGGTGATTAGTTTGAAATCGATTTACTCAACACTACGAGCAAAGAAACAGTAATCAACAGGCTCAGCTGACAATTCGCGCGGCACGGTATACCGGAGGAACTGCTCTCCGTCTTTGTGTCCCAGTTTACTAGCGCTGCGTTTTAGGTCTTCACAACCAAGTGGGAATTTGTACACCAGCAAATCAGCCCATATCACACTCAATCGAGTGGAAAAGCGGAGTCGGCAGTGAAGCAGGCTATGCGACTGTTATCAAAAGCTAGAGTTACTGGCGAAGGTCGGTATCTCATGTCACTGTAGAATCGCAACGCTCCTTCAACGAATTTTGGTTTGTGCCTAGTGCAGCGCCTAAACAGCCGAAGGATAAGGATGCAAATGCGGCACATACCACATTTTGCGCCAAGTTTTGCCACATCATGAGAGATTACAGAACAATCTGAGAAGACGAATGACCGCACAGCAATGGTACTGCTACCGCTGTGCAGGGTACTACCTGAGCTAACAGTGGGGAAGGATGAGTGGGTTCAGGCAACACCCGCTAGTCAAGAACGGAGGAAGAAAGTTGTGGTGACTGCGAGGGTCGGTGCCAGGTCATACGCAGTAAATGTTAGATAGAAAATGTTCAGAAGAAATCGAGGGCATTTGAGGCGGCATTAGAGACAACAATGTGGATTGGGAGTGGAGTGCCCTATGGCGTGTGGCAAGACCACAGTCGCAGATACAGTGAAAACGACGCGGAGGGGCAATGTGTACGGAGTGCATAGCAATATGGAGGCACAAGTATATGAAAAATGATAGATGTGACGGGCGTGTCAGATTAGAGTGAACGGATGGGCCAGCCCAGCGAGCTAGACAGCCAATGGGAGAGGAGCGTAACGGATTCGTTTACTGGACACTGATTGGCCGACATTCATGTGAGTTATTCACCGTTTACTTAACTGTCAGAGGAAAAATCTTATCAACTCAGAAGGGTCGTTAGTTATTGATGTGAACGTGCAACTTATATGGGGGAATTTGGCCTGCCTAACATGCCGTACTTTTCGTTGAGTTGACTTTACCGAATGATCGCTTGTCGCTGATGGACTGAATTCTGCAACACCAGTGACCAAGGTGACCATATTTGCTTCCAAGTAAAAACATTGCTTGCATACGACATGGTGCACTTGGAAAAGTCGGTCTAAATCGTTGTAATTGTGCAGATCTGCACAATTGAGACATGTACATGACAAGCTAAACGACTGGGACATGCTTGCTCTGCTTGCGTCTTAGAGAGAGTGTATTTCGCTCCACGGAGCACGAGCCCTCGATGGACTTTGTCGGTTTAACGGATGTAGGGTGACCCAAGGCTCAACGATAGTGATTATTAACCTGATTGGTGAAGCAACCGATAACGATTAGATCCAGTGTTGTTAGTCTGTAGCACATTCCAGGATGGGATTCAGGCTCTCTATGTCGTGCTTGGTTCACACACGGATCCAATGATATGTTTACTGTCGTCGATAGTCAGCCTAACTATCTAAATTATCAACCGCAAAATATCGCAGGTGTAGGTATAAGAAAAAGCGTACATGGCAGAGGCGTAGCAAATCGAGTGAAAATGATGTGGCGACAGAGCAGTCGATCCTCAGCTTCAGCGAAACAAATAGTAGAAGGCAGAGCAAATTTCTGCATGGGTTTTGGAAGAACCGGAGTAGGACTGAATTCAGTTTGATGACTGTCATGACCAGGCTTTTGACAATGTTGCTGTTATGGCAGGCTACTAATCGGGTGTGCAGAGACATCTGCGAAATCAACCCAAAGGCACATTTGCGACATGCACAAACCATTCCTGAATCTGGGTTGTATTCATGAAGCTTTTGCGACGGTATATTATGTCACCTTTTGGTACGGTGAACCGGATATTCTCAGTTTTTTAATCTAAACATTTCTAGAATATCTTGATTCAAGTCACTTGTCTAAGGATCAAGTAGCTGCAAAATCTAGATGGAGTAGTCGAGCAGGCGCTCTAAATCTTGTGACGAAGAAATACTCGGAACTCCTAACTTCTCTGAAACATTACACAGAATAAGGAGCATACTGCCACAAGAGCAGATGTATCGCTATTGTCGCCTCCGTGTATTTTGTTTCTGAGCCGTTGGATATCTGTTCCCATAGAAACCAAGGGTGCGCAGATATGTCTAAACAAAAAAGCTGGGTTTTTGGCAAACTTCTGTCAAGCTTACAATGTTAAGATTTTGCCTTCTTCAGAAGAGAGGAAAATTGACGGACGTTGAAATGGATGAATCTAAAAAGGATTAAGCTGAATTGGGGACAAGCATGAAGCGTTGGATCCGCCAAAGGAAACGAATGAACGGTGAAGGATTATTTGCTATATTACCGTGACTTGATGCTGAGTTAAAATGGGAAATGCCGTCTGTCAGACAGTTTGACTGATGAAATGTCATAGATTTCAGCAAGTTCATGACATTGTAAATAATCTTGCATTTCTTACGCCGTCACATGTTTTTGATGATAACTATGGTTTTCCGCTTAACGGAGCTGTGGAAAATATAATACATAGGAACTCCTTGCCGAAAGAAGAAGATTGTGGTATTTTGTGACAGCTAAAGGCAACGAAAAAATTAGTGGACCTTCTGTACATTTGAGCTTTACACAGAGCTATCACCTTAAGAAATTTGCTGTGCGTCTTTCTTACTAGAGCTATTAGTACTGCGATTTGTGAGCGCGCATTTTGCAAACCAAACATATAGCGAACTACCTTCCATCATCAATGAACCAGATGAGGCTTACGGATGGGCACTTCTCCCCATACAATGGAAACTTGCCAATGGACTGAATTTTGTTAGTGTTATCAATACTATTGCCTTAACTAATGTGTGAAAATTGTATCAGTAAATGTTTTACACATTGTAACAATACAGATACCCGCATTTACGTCAACACTAGAACATTAGATCTTTGAGTGTTGTTATATGAAACGAAATATTGAGTGGCAATTTGCACTTGTGGGGATTTTGAAATTTACAACTGCCAAGGAGCGGCAATTTTACATCCGCCCCGGGCGGTAAAGATAGATGCTACGCCATTGGTACATGAGCAAGCTTTTTTCAATGGTTCATCATCCGACTGGATGATGCTACTTGTTTGAACTAAACCGCACACTGCTAATTCAGTCAACGACTTCTCAGAATTGTCTAACTATCGAAGGCATGAAGAATTTGGTAGCTGTGTTGCTATCTAACCAAGTTAAATTGTTACAATCAGTAAAAGTCAACGCTACTCGCGCCTCGGCTCCTCGGTTTATTAGCCGTTTTTCAGCCGCGCCGCGATCGTGCCGTTCGAGCGATAATTATCGTGTGTCCTTGTGTCACTGCTGCTTTGCATGATCGTGTGAAGTGATTTGTCGGTTTAGTATCAATTGTTATCCGGTCTGATAACAGCACATACAATTTTAATTGCGTCAGTCATACGTGCACAGATGATCGATCAGTAAGCCTTGTCTATATCCAGATCTACTACGTCATAGAGTTGCGGTGACACGTGCACAGGTTGTCAAATGTTTCTATACATGTTAGTGCAACATACAGACAATGCGCTCCCGTTGTACCAATAAGTATGCACATAGACAATTATAAATGTAAGGCATTCCACAGTAGTACGGCTTCGTTTTAGTTTGCAAGACGGTTTACCATTCTTTAATATTTAGCTTGGATAGCAGCCAGCGGATTCGTGAATTCATTCAGTACGTATTGTGGTACGTATGATTGGAATTCAACGAAAATTCTGCATTTTAGGCCTGGACCGTCCCAAAGTGCTCGAAAACTGATAACTACCAACGTTGTCGACTCGGATTGACCCGTCTTCATCGCATCGTAAGCCTTCTGCCTGAATTTCACTATCGTTTCTTAGGTTATTCCGATGTTGATAATACGTGACTTCTCAGATTTTCACATTTGTTTAGCTTCGTTACATAACTTAATGGTAACTGACAGTTCTACATCTGGTGATCGATTTGACTATTTTTGCTCAATGGCTTCCATGCTTAGTTTAAAAGCTGTTGATACCATCACTTTGGTGTTTTCTGCTGGTTTGCCTGAATCCAGGGCATATTTTGAACGAATCGTCCAATTACCACAAAAATCGAAGCTGGTGCCTCCTGAAACACATAGTTTTCCTTCATACCTTACTCAAGCTGTTCGAAGCGGTGTTATTGTTTAGACATATAACTGGTAGATCTATCTTAATATTTACCTGACATCACGGAGTTTTTGTCAGGAATGTGAACTGTGGATGAGAGTTGTAAAGTATGCTTATGATCATGTTTTCTAAACCCCTTAGCGTTGATGTTTCTAACATTTCTGGGTGTATAACTCTTGCTCAGGCAATGCGTATCACTGTATGCCTGGGCCGCTCCTAGATGGAAGGCTTTCGTTTTAATAACCTAAAATAGACAAACATGGACGCTTCCCTGCCATATAATAGATCTAGGACACATCACATGCGAATGTAATGTCGGCAGTTACGAATGAGAAGTTTACTATGAGAATCGAATTCTACCTTCAATTTAGAACATGTTTTCAACGTTCCTACTAAACTGGTGATGTACATGTTATGGAAAAGTACCTTTCATTGCAGTAGTGCTTACTGGTGTCCGTTTCCGAGTTTTATGGAAAATCGTGAGCAATCCGCTCGTCCATTTTCTACTGCGAATCATAAAGAACGCAACTATGCGACGCTGGAATGTCCGCCGTTGTTGATTCGCAGCCGGATAACACTCCTGCATACATATGGCTGCTATTTAATTAGGAAACCATCCTACCAACATCAACATATACAACGTGTTGCTACCACCGTAACACGTTCCATAATGGAATCATTTTCCGAACCTTTAGCACAATTCTCACACTCAGTTTTATTCTATAATCATTAGGTTGCTCGGGGTCAATCATAGGGATGACTGAACAGAGCGAGTTGGCACACTTTCCGTAGTCACGATCTAGGCGCCCAAACCCGGCATGTCGCACTGAGAAATTTGTCAACCATGCGACGAAGCGCGTTCATTTATATGGGTGATGTCTAATAGAGCGTTTTTGTTAAGTTGAACTGGAAGTAACGTATTATAGCTGGTTTGACGCGCCCAGTAGGCTTGATAGCGATCATACATGATCGAACCGAAAACTTTCCAAGCTATTTTGGCCGCATGTATGCAGCAGCGTGTATCTGTTGACGGCGAGCTAGTACTAAGCGTTGATATGTTCGGAGATGCTCTCTCCCAACCCTCAACTCCACGACCGAACCCTTCAAGTAGGGCCAACCTTACCCATGATGATTCGTCACAGTTAGACTCAGGCGGACAGCCACTCCACATCCAAAAAAAGCGTTATCCGGCTGTTTCGTCCTACTGGGACTCGGCAGTATCGCGCACGCGCGGAATCCTGTCGTACGCGAACTCAGGACCTACCACTTCCAACCGAGCAACTTATGCCACTGAGCCATGGGGACAGCAGCGAACCGCCATGACTGCGTTATAGCGCGGCTCATGCTCCACTGTCATGTATGTTATGAAGGTGCAGAGGACAAGGGTTTCTCCCAGAGCAACGACCTTTTCAATCCGTCACCTGTCGAGGTGGAATGCAGGCTGCTAATGCGATTACCGATTATTAATGAGTAGTAGGATTTATTGGGTTTTGTGACGGTTTGTCGCAGTTAGAATCAAGCAAACAGCCACGACACATCCAGTAAAGTGCTAGACGGCTTTTTCGTCCAATTGAAACTCGTCGATAGTATGCACCCGCCGAATTCTGTTGAATGTGTGGTGGCTGACTGTCTGAGTCTAACTGCGGCGAATCATCACAAAAACTTTATAAATCTTCTCACTACTTATTAATAACCTGATCTGTTTCGTACAAATGCCACACGCTTCTAACATAAGTACCACGTGTAAAGTCACAGAAGGACGGTCCTAAGCTGCTCGTTGGCGCTGTATGCGGCTTATGGTCATGGGTTCGAATCTTGATGGATCCAAATAATGCGCACGGTTGAGGGACGGTGGTCTTGGTTTGGTCTTGGGCTTTTCCAGGCGTGTAGAGCACGGTGATCTGGATGCTGCTGAGAAGCCCATAAATACATCAAAATCCTATACTCATAAGGAAATAAATCTATCTAATACTTCCTGAGATAGCGAGTAACGTTTCGTGAACCCAGTTAGGTCAAGCGCATGCTACGCCTGGAGCTGTTTGCGCACAATTGTGTTTCCCTCTGGTGAGAGAATTCAGTTACCTTTGCTGTGAGACATTCACCGCGTGTGCATTAATAACAATCACATCGTCACAACTTCGTGGCTTATTGTGGTCTTGAAAGCCATAAAAACACAACGAAAACGAAAGTAATTTGGTCACATATTAGACAGCAGTACTGAAAAAACTGAGTATCTAACTTGCTAATACATCAGTACTCCGTTAGAGACTAGCCAGAGTGTAAACAGGTAACATTGAAGAAAAGTTCTGTTATGGATGTTTTGATGTAATCTATGTTTTAAACCGTATATTTTCCTAATAGTTAGACTAGGTAGTATTAACGTTGAAAGGAAGTAAAATCAAGGTGAAGAGTTGAGGGCCAGGGTGTGTTGAGGAGAGAAAAATGAAACCCGGATGTCCCACTCACCAGTAATCCGGAAAATCCAGTAGTCTACGGTGAGACTTGGGTCCATGTTACACATCGAATCGCGCATAACTTTAGGTCAAACACTAAATGGACCCAGTTCAGACACAGCTGTAGAATATTTCGGAATGCTAATTACCTTGCAGCGCGTTATGAATCTACAAAACTTTCTACAAAACTCATACTCGGAAATGCAGGCACAAATGTCAGCCAGGCCCCGATTCCATACTCCTGGGTATCTGAAATGACCTAATGAGTTGTTTGTCCTTTTTTTCTGCGCATATACATATTTAGGTTTAAATTTAGTGCGTAGGTTAAAATTATGCGTCTTTTGTGCGAAACAGCTCAGACTATCACTACCGCTAAGACGGAACCGGTTGTGAAGTGCAGTGTGGAGAGAGGGTAATTGTGAAACACTCCTCAATGGAAGTCTCATCGTGGTTTCGGTCGGCATTTTTCTTTACATGCTAGTTTTTTCGTGCATTTGCACGATAAGTGTCTATGTATTCGTACATCACTTCCATCTCATCTTAAAACACAAATAGATAAACTTCGGGGCACACATCTTGCCTATGAATTGCTAGTGTAGCGTCCATATGTATACATCTATTTTGTCTGCATCAGCATCTACATCAATACAATTTAGCTGAGGGTAAGAATCGCACCTCAGATAATGTGCCGCAATAAAAAGGGGTAGTATGCTTTAAAAAACATTTACAATAAAAACAATTCAAAACGCAATTAATCTAGTATTAAATCCTTTATTCCGTATTTCGCTTAAAAAATTTTATGGAGAAGCAATTTACTCGGAAACAGGTAGACAAAGAAACTCACAACACAAACACTAGAGGGGCCGGCTCTTCGCCGGATCAGAAAGTGTATCAAACAAACCGTGCTGATTGTCCTTGGGATCCTGGCCAGGCAAACAGGATGCATCAACCGACTCCAACTTCCAAGAGTGGGTTTTCATTTTGCCAAGTCACGGCTTGGTCTCGCCTTCTACTGTTCCAACTGCACCTCCAGCGCAAACAATGCACGATTCCGGATTCGGGGTGCTTACATGAGTAACAGGTGACCTAGCCATCGGAGCCTGATGCATGACATAATGGCACTGAGCGGTTAACTCGCTCTCTCTGCAACACAGGCAACGACGAACAAGCTCAGACAGTGCTCCCATCAGATATAAGCTAAGCTGTGAAGTCAGCGAGGGTCGAATGTGACTAGCCTCTTCATATCTACAAACCTGATGGGCCAGTTTTCACAACCGCATACTTGGGTTGTACGTATGGCTGCATTTTAAACTTTGTCCTACAGGGCAGAGTAATGTCACGTCTGCGTGATAGGTGTCGGAGCTTAGTGAAAGCACCTCGAGCTTTTCCTGTACAGATTGTACACTCAAGCTCGATCCTACGTGCGCTTATAAAGCTGCCCAAGTACTTAAATTCCTGAACAACTTTTAGTTGATCACCACAATTATTCCACGCAGTGCTGAAGCTCTGACAAATTTTGGGGGACTTTAAGTTTCGAGGGAGCAATGCAATTCTCGAAACGATAGAGATCCAGTGCTACTCAGCCCAGCGATATTTGGCACGTTTGTGATCTGTCAAAGATAATGGCAATGTCATCCGCATACTCTTAGTCAAGAAGTTCCTCACCTGGAAGCAGTTCCACACATTGTCGGTGGTGTCCGATGAAAGCTGTTTCCAAGAAGTCATCAATAGTAAATCTGAAGAGAAAAATTAACAGCCGGCAATCTTGTCTTGCACCGTTGCTTATACTAGAGCCCAGCGGCAGTTTGTCCTAAAC
>CALYDF020000846.1:0-21439 GCA_944474145.2 Dicrocoelium dendriticum | reverse complement strand
AATTGGATACGCACCTGCGACCACGGCCAGACGCAGGTGGGTTTTTGGCGGGTTTGCACCAATTTGACCAGGGGCTGCCTGTCTTGAGGCGGGCAGTAGCAAACCATTGAACACCCGGAGGTGTCCTCCCACCGTCAGAGACAATGCGTGGCACTCGTGCTCTACGCCAATCGAGCATTGAGAATATCACCCGTAACCTGTTGTCTCCCATGGCTAGGTTTTACGGGAAGTGGGCCATCGACCACTTCCTAACCTCCGGAGAGGATGGACTAGGATACTGCCAGGGCGCCCACACCTGACAGGAGAACGACTCGGGTCCTCAGCCAAAGCCTTCGATTAAATGAACACCCGAAAGGCAGCGGGTCTAGCACATGGTCAGTTAGCTGACTCATGCGGATTGTTGTCCTGGATCTTAGCAGGGAGAAGGGCGAAACCTAACTCCCACCCAGCGGTCGCCACGTGGAGGCGCCCAGGACATGAGACTATGGCGCAACAATAGCAGCAGTGGGTAGAACATCTGTCAGGATCTAGCCACCACCAGCCTCAGCGCACCATAGGCTCTCCCGGCATAATAAGCCCATCATAAACAACATATTAGATCTTCTTCACATAAACTTACGGTACACTTATAGGATTGCGTTTCAATGTTTTAGTGTTTATGTAGGTTTACTTATTGCGATATTTAAGAAAGTTTTATTGATTTAATGTGGCGGTTAACCCGTCGAAGTGTATTTTCTGGACACCAAAAGTTCTAGCCTGTTTTATCTTGTTGAGGATAGTGGTATTCGCCCAAATCCCGCTTTTTTCGTTGCTCACCAAAGCTTCCAGAGACTATACGCGAACTTCTTTTCCTGATGGGGTCCTGACAGTTTTACACAACCCTTGTTCTCAACTTAGCCGTAAAGATAGAGCCTGCGCTTAAAATACTGTTTAGAATAACCTTTGATCGCTCTCAACTCCATGAGAATTCACTGAGAAATATACTGCAATCTGACTACGGATGCTGTTTTATATCCATTTTCACCAACATTACCATCGACAATAATTGCTGAGGCCTCACCTACTGGTATCCGTGCAGTACTAGATAAAAATATGTAACCCCTATTGCGTATTTCTAGACATCTGAGCCCAGGTGAACATGGATACCAACAAAAAATAAGAGAAGCGCTTTCAATGCATTTGGCCACCTCTTGCATAGACAGGTATCTTATAGGCATCCATTTTACTATTTTTATTTAAAGTGAAGTTCATTTTTAATCCCCATGATTCATTGGCTAATGGTTCGGCAGCAATGGTACAGCATTGGGGCATAGCGCATTCCGCATATTCATATTAAATTCAGCACCCGATTGTTAAGCACATTCCGCACGCCAATTATTTATCACAGGTTACTGTTGATAAAATTGGGAGTTTAAATTGCCTTTTGAACAAACTACTTTTGATAATCCACTCACAGCTGCTCTGTGATACGAGGAAGTAAAATCATGCTTTTCTGTCGTCAAATGGCAAAGGCTGGCATTTTGATTTAAGAAAGCCGATTTCCGCAGTTTCAAAGCTATGCTACTTACTTTCCGTTAGCCCTAATGGATTTCTGTGTTTCCAAAATCACGATATTGTTCATTCTGTACTACGAAATGCTGTTTGAAGGACTTACACTCTGACTACCTAGGTTTAGAAAATACTAACTAATTGTGTAGGTTGAAGGTATAGTGACCAAAACTGAATGCTGATATTCTCACTGCTCTGAAAAGCACTGTACAAACTGCACGCACAAAGCAAACCCAGACCCTCGAAATGGACACATGTGCCCATGTCAGGTAAGGCACGGCAATGCGAACATGCTAAATGTTATGTTCCAATTTCGGATAAATACTGTGCATTGATAAGAGTGGATTCATTTTATCGTTGGTCAGAAGTACATTTTACCAAATCTGCCAATTTTGACTTAAACATTACCGCTCAACTAAAGTCGTTCAGTCGCAAAGCAGAAGTTACTGTTTATGATACGGGCAATGGTATTCACTTCATTGGTAAAAGCTTGGATGAGTGGCTTCAACTGGCTACTTGCTTCCACCATTATGCTGCTCCCATGCAAACGCCATTCAATGTTGTGGCAGAACATTATGTGTGTTCTTAAAATTGCAGTCACTCAACTGAAACCAATGACGTTTTCTGAGCTTTACAGAGGCGCTGACATGCTCCTAATGCAGCAAAGGAACGCTTCTAATTCAACTGTAGGAGAATGCCTGGCAGGGTTTTCCAACAGACGTCTGCTTAGGACAAATATGTTCTGTCGTTAATTTGTCTAAATCTTCCACCACAACGGTAATAATCACCGACCGTCACCTGAAATAATTCGCTATCAACTTGTTTTCCATATGTTTCGAATACTCTATTTGTCGGATGGTTCTGTACATTATATACATTAGGAATCATTTAAATCTTATTCAGCGGATAGTACTGAGTTTGTTGAGGAGTTTGACGATCTTATTCTAGTGCAATTCAGTATGAACTTCAACGGACGAATAAACTTCTGAAATTTCCAACAACAATAGCGGGGTTATGAGAGACTCAAGAACAATCATCGTTTTCGTGCCGGCAACACCCAATTTCCATCTGTTATTATTACCGTCTCAATGATCGCGGTAAATAAGGTTCACTCTAATGTGAATCTCAGCCTTTTATTTGAGGTTGCGCTTTGCAATCCAATCACACAAAGTAAGGTCCAAACTTTCCCTCTACTTAACCAGCGCCCTTGTTACAGAAACATTAAACTTCCTTTGAACTGCGGCGGATGTGATGACTGCACATGAAAAACATTGTAGAATTCTGGGATTACTGTATCTACGAACTTAACATAGTTCCGAATAAAGGAATACGCTTTTGTGTGCCCTTATTCAGCCTTAGTATCACAGTGTGTTTGCTAGCTCCGCGTTTGAGCTTACCAAATTTCGATTACCGTTACATGGCAGAATACCGTATGGAATCTAATAACAAATAGAGAAACATGCATTCTTAGGCAGTGATTTTTAAGGAAGATTTTCGCTGGCAAACACAATATTACTCTAAAACAGTTACTTTCATATAGATGTGACATTCATTGCCTCACAAATGATACACGATAAAGCAGATTTTACCGCCGAGTTAGATCTAGGCGATGAGCTATTCAACATGGACTTTGATCTGCACACCGTCGAAATGGCGGTCATCTAGCTGAAGATTTCATTTGAACATGGACCCGATGCATTACATTTCATGTTATTACAGCCAGAAGTCCAGACATCCCACCTAATACAGGTAAACACGCACATCGTGTTTGATTGTTTCAACTGCGCGAGGCCAATTATCCTCATAGATTATGGTTCCTTTTTTCTCCCCACCCAATTCTAATGGAATATACACTAGTCTGATACATATACGGGGCAAACTAAAGGTCTTAGACTGGTGGTGCGCTCAATGAAAAAAGGAACTGTTGCCATCAAGCTGCAACGCACATGGTTTCTGTGAGATCTTTTAAACAATGATTTGACCATTAACGTACCACCGCTTGCCAGTTGCCTTACGGTACCTGAGCAAAGCCCATATTATTATAATTCAATGAATTTCACCGGATAGGCAGGATATAGCGCAAGTAATGCCAGATCAGTCATCGATTACATTTGTATGTCCACAATGCGCTTGGAATCTAGATTTACGCCCATCTCAACTTTTCCCAGAACATTGCTACTTGGTGTTTAGTAACTCGGGGCAAGGTGACAAGATAACAAAGGCAAGAGTGCAGCGCACATTTACAAAAAGACTATTGCAAACCCTAAGGCTATCTCATAATGGCATGGGTAAACAGCTTCAGCAAAATCTAGTGGGTTTCGCAACCTAAAACGTTACAGTGTATTCATAATGAAGATGCTGAACAGCTCAAATTGGTATTCTAGATCATTTCTAAGCGGAACGATGCAGAACGTTACCCATTCCGAAAATGATGGTTATGGATTATCCTATCAAAATCTCGGGACATAATAATATCAAGACTCTTGCTTTACAGGTACGCATTCGCATGAATGGATCAAAAATTGCAAGTAGATCGATCTCGAAGGCGAAGAAATCTTGCAGTACTTCAAGCTGCTTGCACAGTTCATGCCCTATTTAAGATTATCTGGATATGGATACAAAAATCTTGTCCGATATTGATCATTGGGTTAGTTTAAAGCACACATTGATGGATTAGATAGCGACACGAGCTTTCAAGGTAAACATCTTTAGACGGCTCTACCAAATACATGTTCCTTTAGGTTCTATCCCGGAATGTTATTAGACTTAGCATGTACCTGTGCTCAATACACAAGACCATGTGTTTCTTACGTATTAACTGGAATCTCCGACGCATTCGCGATTGCATTCGACCATATCCAGGACAGTGAGCACAGGACCGTAACATTTTACTTCAGCTGACCAGATAGAGTGATCAAGCGTAAGATCCAGAGAATGCCAGTAGTGCCAATGTGTGGCATTGGTTTACGACAAGTTAATACCGAATAATGTTAACGAATACATATATGACACCAAATATATACATCTCTTATTCTTAAAATGGTGAAATTTAGCATTCGTTTTTCTGCTAACGTTGAGAAGAGGCATGAACTAGTGGATGTAATAAAGACACGTAGATTTCCTTTCCACTGATTCAATCAGTGATAGGTACGGTCTGACGGAAGTGAGGAGCGAAATGTACGCTCTACATCAATCATAATTACCCACAAGAAGGTAACCAGCATCAAGTTATCAGCAGTTATACTACAGTTATTATTTTATACCGTCAGTACCATGTTGTTACGTGTTATATCAAAAGCACAGTTGTTATATTCATATTTCCGTAATGAACTGCGGTTTGCAAAATCGGCTAGCAATATGCATAAGTGTTATCACTGTGTGTTGGAATGTAATTGACAAATGGTGATATACTATACATTTGCATCTTACTAAGATTAAGCGTAGCCTGAATACATACACTGTTCAAACTCAATTTCATAACGGAAATAAGATAGCTGGTTGCTAGTAATACCAAGTGAGAAGACTAAAAATATTCAAACCAAATGTTTCCATCACGTCAATTTTTTGTTTACTTTCAGGTAATCATTTCAGCTAAGCTGTGCGTTCTATTCATCAAATGCTCGCAAGTGATTAGTCTATTCGCTCCCTGTAACCATATAAAGGAAGTGATCTTGTTCATGGTATACACCTGATACTGAAATTCGAGTGAGAGATGTTTCCTTAACTGATATATTGAACATGGATCAAGGACGCAGCGGTGTCAATGACCGAAAAATATTGTTGTCACAACTGTGGACAAAATACTAGAAAGTCGTAGTGCAGACCCATTTCTTCACTACTTAAGTCTGCCTATCACCCAATTTTCGGGATGAATTTAGGAGATTAGCTTAAGAAGTGAGCTCCGCATATTTCTGGTGTGTTGTGCCATCTTCATCAGACTCAGTGGCTTAAGGAAATGCAACGCGCCCTTTGCAATCCCCACTGTGGGGTGAGAACCGAAGTATCACACGACGGAGAGCTACTTCAGCCTAATTAGCGTAATGGGATTCTCCAACTGAAACAAGGAAAAAATTCCTTACCCCGACCTTCTATCATATCTCCGATCTGTACAAATTGATTGCAACTTACGCATTTTGGTGTGTTCATTGAATATGTCCTTGATTATGAGCAGTGAATCTGCATTTTTAACTTCACCTGGTTCCGACATTTTTGAAAACTGAAACTGATCATTTCAACCGACATCTTACTGCACAATCAGAGCTGAATGACTTGACACGTTAACTGCGCTTGTCTAAAGATAAAACCGAGTTGTTGACTTCTTGGCTGCAGCGGTGGTACTTACCTGCTGCAAACACTAAGGTTACTGTGTGTATAAAGCGAAGTGTTACATTGGTCATTGTCTATAACACGAGAGAAGCACTGATAAAGGAGCTTGGAGTGAGGCATTTCAGCGATGAATGGCGTTTGTTCATTGACTCGTCCAAGAGTAAACTTAAGGCCATACTGCTTCACAATGAAAATGTGTACCCAACTGTGTCTTAGTTGCATGAAGTGGATTTAAGAAAGTACGCAACAGATATTCGCTGCACTGAACTACGATAAATACCACTGTGCTGACTTCAGTCATTGGAATCCGAATGGGTATGCAAGGAGGCCTCATAAATATTGCTTTTTTGCCTGTATGGGAGAGTAGCTCAACTCAACAGCATTACACAACCGGAAAGTGGTAAGAAAGGACGGAGTAGGCTGCGGAGAAAATGAGTGTAAAGCGTACAACTCCTGTGAAACCCGATCATATCCATCTACCACCCATGGACATCAAGCTTGGTATGATTAAAATCTTCGTCAAGGCACTCAAGCGAGATGGGTTTGCATTTTGGTACCTGCAACAAGGGTTTCTAAAGATCAGTGATGTGTATCTCACAGAAGTGATATAGATTGGGCTTGATATTTGTCGGATAATGATAGACAGTGCTTATGGATGTTAACTGACCTCATTTGATTGGGGATCATGCACATCAGTCTAGGTAGTGTGTAGAGGATTTCTTGGAAGAGCAAAAGCAGAGAACTACAAAGACAACACAAATGGCTGATTGCGGCCTATCGGACTGTTGGTGTTCTTTTGTCAGTCAATATTCATTATTTTATAGTTACCTTGACTATTATCCTTGAGAGCATGAGATGTGTTAGCGATGCACGTCGTGAGCGCTTTCACCAAGATATCTCAGACATGGAGCGGCGCTACTGCGACAAGTACACGCTTTCTATGATATAACCTGACAAGTTAGATAACATCAGAATACATGCATACGATCAATGGAGTGCATTTCATAAGGTAGAGACATTGACATTTGTGTTATAGACAAATGTCTTGTTGAACAGTCCCATCTTTACTTTAGCAAACCGATTCTGCAACACGAAAATCGAGCGAACAGATACAGGCCAGTACTAATGAAAAATATACCATAAACACCACAAAAGGATATCCTAACTACCCAATGTAGCACTAAGTACGCACTAATAAAAGCGTTTGCCACAAGAGTGCATGCGTCATTAAAATGTAAATGCATTGCCATTAAAGTTATATCATGAAAACCAGCAAAAGTTGATCACAACTTAACAGGCCACAGTAGAGAGTTATTTTACAGACAGCTGTAATCTTGCATCTTAGAAACTGTCCTACGTCCGTTAACAGATACCTGTAACAGATTTAAAATTTCTTCCTTTACTGCGTTACATGACGAGTTTCAAAGTCGTTTGATCTCCTCAGGTTTAGGCAGCGCGCCTCGAACGTGGGGTCGTTGGAATATTGGTTGGCAGAACTTCCTTTTTATTCACCCGGTTTGCGGAAGGGAAAAATAAAAAATGCCTCCTAAATCTACAATTCTTGTTATCGAATTGACCAAGGTTCACTTCAGTAGTAAGTATGGTCCACGTAGAGATTGCGCCTCGCAATCCAATCACACAACGAGCAATTCAAATTGGCCCTCTAATTAAAACATATTTCTCATCAGTATGCTTCCATGTCATCATCAGATTGTGTGTGAATACTTAGGAAATGAACTTTTGTTCTCAGCCATGCGAGCGACTGCTATAAAACACGACCAGAAAATTAAGATTTTGTGAGAATAACTAAAAGCTGAATGAGGGGGTACGATAAAAAAACCAATATTTTGTAAGGCGTACAAAGAAAAAGTGCAGCAATTAGAATCAATGAAAAAGCTTAAGGATTAAATTAATGGGTGACAGACTTAAGACAGTAGAAAGATAGAAATCTAATAACAAGGAACAAGTTTCACAACAGATTCAATGCAAGGAGGGAATTACAACAAAATAGATCAACTGAACTAATAGTGTTCTCAGCGGAACCGTCACCTTGGGACCCGCCTACATGCAATGTAGGGACTTGAGAGTTTTCATCCGCAACGCCCAGCCAACTGGTCGTGTGCTATTACGGATTACAAGTAAGCTAGCAATTACAGCTCTGAATTATAAATCCTGCCACTTTTTCGTACCCTGGCCACTGTATCCATTCCTTGCGATTTTGGTCAGCATGTTGGTGGAATTCCTTTGATTTGACAGCATATGCCACTAAGTTAGCATTTTGCGGTTCGGATTGTAAAGGATAGGAAAACCAAGAGCGCTTATAAAATTAGTTGCTTGCATTCTGAGCAAGTGTAAATAGGTTAAATAGTAAGATAACTAAGCACTATGATGGTCGAATGCAAAGGTACGTTCCACGTTCATCAAACAGCATGCCTGAATACAATGCCTTACTGCAAGATTCGGCGGTGGCAGTAGATGCGCTAGACTCGGGACACAATATAAGCTGGAACAATGTAAAGATAATTTGGAGGTGAACAAGGACGACAACTCAAAGATTACTTGTTTAGGCGCTAGAAATCGCCATTGATACTTGCTTTATAAACAGTACAGATAGCGTGGAACGCTCAAACGCATGGTGGTCTGTCTTAACCCGACCACTCTGTGCAGCTTTGGAGGACGGACACAGGTTGTAGAGTGTAAACGTCGAACTATCATCACAGAAGCCAAGAACAACATCATTACTGACCCCTCATATGAATGAGCCATTACGCGGATCAAGTGGTAAAGTTCCAAGCTCAATGTTTCACCAGAATGACCAATTGACCCTTTGCAACTGTAAACTCATTTATCGACTGACCTGGGTTAACACTCCCTATCTTTCTAATTGTTATAAAATGTCAAGCCAAATCCGTACTAGTGCACTTGGCCTGAAGAAGCTCTTGTTCCAAAGGCGAAGATTTGTCACAATGCAAATCTGTTAAATACCGATTTGTATTCTGAATCCTTTGGAATCTATGGAGTGTTTTGTTTTTAAGTGTCGCACTCTATGTTATATTCATTAGTGGGTATTTAGCTATCCGGTTGCTTGGGCAAACATCCTGCTTGGAATATTCAGACCATAAACTCAGGAGTTCAGGTCAGTTGGGAAAAACATGGACAACAGCAAAAGAATAAAATATGAAATAATATAAAAGTAAGGGGGTTAGAAATAATGTTGAGAGATTGCAGGTCAGCATAATATGGGTTGGTGTGGTGAATATTCACAAAATCTACGCGTACCAATTTTTGGTTATTGTGACATTTCCAAAGCAAACGTACAAAGCCATTCAAAAGTTTAAGGCACCACAGGAGCGCACAGAATAAATATTTTCATGCGTCACAGATTAATGGTTGTTAGGTGGTGTTTTTCCAAATGTTGAAGCAACGCGTTTCAAACCATGTGGTTAACAATGACAGGCAGAGCATATGGCCCGCTTGCAGTTAAAAATGAGCCTCACACCTGAACTAAAAAGCCAATAGCTGTTTAAAATTAATTCAATATAGAACCGTGGAAGTTCATGAAAAACCTGTACCATCTGTGGTATTTTATCTGTTACCGGAAATAAATCAGCACTAATTATGAAAAGTGAATTTTATTAATATTTTGGAGATGCTGATTGTAAATGCTAGATAATACTACTAATAATTCCACAAAAAATAGTGTGTTTTCTGCGCCACATACCGAAGACTCCGAGCGCTTTACCTGCACCTCAATTAAGTCAGTCACGCGTTCTAAAATGTGACATGAATTTGTAAGTAGTCGGGAATTTTTGGGTATTGTAGAGAGCTTGATCGCAGATAGACTTGGACAGACAGACGCCACACCTCCCGCAAAGTGTTCAACGGCTGTTTCATCCAATTGAACTCGTTAGTATCGTGCAAATCTCAAAACCTATCGGATTCCAATTCATGGACTTACTAAAACGTGTCAGTGAATAATGCTATTACCAGCAGGCGAAGTCCGCGGACTGCCATGCTAGCGATTGTAAGTTCTTTGGGTACGAATTCCGTAGCATTCGGCGGGTGCGTGCTAGAGTCCTGGCCCAACAGGACGAAAGGACGGCCTAGCGTCTTCCTCGAAATGTGGCGGCTTCTTCCTGAGTCTAACTGCGAAGAATCATCCCAAAATGACCTGAGCTGCAAAAGGCAAAATTAATATACACGAGGGTGATCCACAAATAGGGACCAATTATCCATCTGTCAGCAATTATGATCCTACGAGTTTTGTTCCAAAAGTAACCAAGTTTCTGAATTGGCGCGTTACTTGTCAATGGGAAAGTTTTCCGGCTACTGAGAGCAGGTGGAGACTTGTTTAGACAGCAAACTGCCCTTTGGAACATATCGCTCTGACGGCCAGTTGAGGAGCTGCAGCCACTAAAATGAGCACGTGCACTAACTGTCCGTCGGCTTAGTGCCAAGTAGAGAAGCAAAAACTTGAATAAAACTGTCTGTGATTGAAATTTTGTTCCAAACTAAGCAAACGGTTTACAGAGACATTTCTTTTTGTCTTATATCGAAAATTATCCAAATAAATTCAGACAAATGAGTAATCAAGTAAAGCCGTCAAATCGGTAGTATATAAATTACTAGAGACGCTTCATTCTTCGCTGTGATCATCTCATTTAGCACTTGACTGACGACTTCAGAACAAGTGAACGTAAGTTGGCATTCCTTGAGACAACATGGACAGACTTTCCAAACTTAAGGATGTAACCTCCAACATAGATCTTTTCGCTTATACCAAATCAACTGGAACTCACTCTCTATCATAAATGATAACACAGACGCCGCTGAAGGAGCAGTCCTACAAACAAACCTTGATCAACAATGAAAACCTCTAGGTTTATTGTCCAAACGTCCGCAATCATGGGGGTCCCGCTAAAGAACATTTACAGCGAACTGTTTGCGGTCTACCCAGACATTCGACACTTCGGGAACACAAATGAAGGATACACTTTAATCGCCCACACTGAGCACATAACACACATTCTCGCTTTTAACTCAGCCACTAAAAACATTCGCCACGGAAAACCAGACTACTGGAATTTTTCACACATTTCACTGCTGATATACGTCATATCTCAGATTTCGACTGCGACTTCTTCGATGTTCCATCAAGCCTCAACCTCACCATTCATTCTGTCCACTATCACATTTGACGTCATCCCATCGGCTCGGGCTCGATATAAAGACATTCAAAACACCCTACAGACGAATTCATTGCATGAGCAACCGGTTCCTCTCAAAACTACGGACGGAAATATACTCTATGATATATCCATATGTTGTCGTAAAAACTTTGTGTTTGTCTCTTTTACACGCATATTCTTCTATGCATTACAACCAGTACCGCATTCCGGTAGCCACGAATCTTTAAAATTTGTCACTTAACGTTTCGTTTGGCCACGCGTGAACAACAGTCTTCTTACCTGGGCTCGCGTCTACTTTCAATGACAGCGCCCCAAATTACATCGACACACACGCAGCTCCCGCCTAGCGCTCGCGATTCGCGCCTGTACAAGTGGACTTGGTACGTCATTTGACGTCTTCACGCGGGTTTTTGGACTTGGTTACGTGTGTGAACCGCTTCACTAGATGAGAAGAAGACATTCTCGCAACGGACTGCCAGCTGAGCCTGTTATCCAGGCTACATTGGGTCGTTAGGTCTCGTATTAGGGATTCCCATCCAACATCAGAAACGAATGTGGGACGACTCTCTATTTTCTAAATTTGGTACGTTCCTAAATGTTTACACTGCTGACGTATTCAAAAGATAGCGTATGCTCCAGCAGCTAGCGGACTAGTTGAATGCTTAAAGCCACTATTTTGACCAATTCCGGCCGTTGCTGGAGGGAAGCCGTTTTGCTTGCCGTTTACGAATTCGCAGCAGCATCAAAGTAGACCAGCAGTGTGCACCAGCAGAGCTGGAACGCAGCAAAACACTAAAGTTGTCTGGAGATTTTGTTTAACCTCAGCATCGTTGTGAAGACTCCAACTAAATTTGCGTCCCTCCTAGCAAAACGAGTGGATTCCGTACTCCCGAATCGGCATCGTGTGCAGAGCAGTGATGTATGCATGCAAAGCTGAATGTCTACATGCAACCATGTCTTCTTCCGCATTGACGCAGTGCGGCGAAACCGTAACTTCCCTACACTGGTGCGTACAGAATTCCGCAACTGACTCTGAAGCATTCCAATTCAGTCCGGAATGGTCACCGAAAAAGGGTGTCCTTCAGCCGTTTCAAAGTGGTATGCTTTGAAGAACTACTTGCAACTCACCCTAATGCTATCACAATACTCACACAATTACGGGGACTTCTCAAGCACTGGTACCCAAACCATGCCTTCCCTATGGCCCTCCGCCTAATCAGCCTCAACCACAAGCGACCGACCAACAAGGTAGACAGTTGAAGCGTCCAACAGGTTTTCAAAATGTTGTTCATATTCGTTATTTTGATTTATACTCATACTTTTTACATTTGGTGTGCTCTTGTGTTTCATCCACATTTGAAAAAATAATAATGAGCATTTGTCATTTTCATGCATGGCAATTACATTCTCCGGCCTCGGGCTATTTTAAAGATCACTACCCACCCATTCTGAGTTCAACCTTACAGAAACTCAACCACCGGAACTGAAGAGAAAACCTCCGGCTTTAGAAAAATCCATGACCCAAGTAAAAGCCAGCCACTCTCCAGTGCGGACGGATATGATCGGATTGTTCCCCGAACGCCTGGCTACGTGTTAGACTGTGATTTCCACTGATCATAAAATTCTAAATAACACAATGATAAGACTGGTATTGCGAGATAGAACCATTTCATGTTATCTGATCACTCGCAAACTAACAACATAAAGATGAATCATGTGACAGAAAAACCAAACATTTGAAACTGGTCACAAAGGAAAAGTACGTAGACGCAAGAATAACAGATCAGCGAGCTTGATCTTAGGGTCATGAACTCCAAGGATGCTTCAAGGAGACTGTAAATTGTTCTTGCACACACAGGATAGGGCGATGCCGGTTAAGTGCCACCGCTTCGGCAAACCTTAATAATTAAAGGTTGTCATTTCCGGCATCGCACTATTCACATGTGTCCAGTGGGGTGTAAGTAGACTCCTTAAATCAAACGTCACCACCACAACACAGGCATCAGTGCCGGCGTTATGGCATCAAGATAAAAATTGCAATAAAAACATTTTCTCCCTACAATGAGGCTCGTTATCTTTCAAAATAATGCAAATCCTTCGGAGCCTTTTCCAGTATGTTCTAAAATGTAGAAAAATAAATTCTGCTTCTAGTCGAAAACACTGCATTCTATTCGGAACTAAGGTTAACCGATGTATACATGCAACTTGTCATGGTGAGTTAGTATACGGGAACTCCCATTACGGAGTCCATGTAAACTTGCACTTGCCCTTATCTTAGGTCAACCAATGGCAGGTTTACGCTTAATGGTCACTGATAAAAATCACAACAGTTATTTATCACTTTGATAAACCACGCTTTATTGAACGGATGGAGCAAAACTGAAGGTACGGATTGACGTCATCTAAGTGTTCGGGAGTTAATTCAACTTAGCAGTCTGTGGGACGAATTCAAACCTAGCGAACTAACGGCGTACTGCCGCGTACTCGAGTATGTTAGAGGCAATTTAGCAGCTTCACATGTCACATGGATAATTGCAGTTCCTCGCCTAAAATTTCTGTATCTTGGGAACAGCTTCGAAATTATTAGATTTGGATCCCGTGCCTTCAAGAATTCAGTTAAAACCACTCATTCGCAGCGGTCAGCGCTTTCACCCTTCATTTGGCCTCCATTTCTAAAATCCGACTATCCATCTCGAAGGCAATGATTAACTCGGTCTCTACGCTAAGCAAGCAAGCGTGTACTTGGCTTTGCATTACGATGACTAGAGCATCGCTTGGTTGCATTCCCAACGAGACGCCGTTCCTAGTGAGGAAAGTGTTAATAAGTGTTAACAACACAAAAATTATAAAATGTTAGGTATTAAAACAAAAGTCCTTAATAGCTGAAATAAAAGATTAGGATATAAAACTCGTCGGATCTGTGCACTACGCCATGCATGTCGAATGCGTTTAGTAATATGCACTAGTAATATCCATCGTTATAATTTGTCTAAAAGTGATCACAATCACCTAATATATGACGAGAAGCGCGGACGTGCATCTCCAAATACAACATTTAACTGACGGGTAGACGCTTCTAGGCGCAACCTGGGGACTTTTAAGTCGACAGTGATTGCTAATCGGAATTGAAGAGAACGGATTCCGCTGTGGGAAGCACAATTTAAAACCAAGAGCTGGGCTTTATCTAGTGAAAATATTGAGTAACCGGTTTTATGTGTCTCAAAATGTGGAGTTTACAAGAAAACCACTTCCGTGCTTCAGAATAGTTATGATGTTGATAAGGAGGCTAACAGAAATTGGGTTACTTTGGGGCTGCTTGTACCCATTGATGATAATGGTCGTATCTATCGTTCACTTAAAGCTCTACGACACGCAACCGTATGTTTCGTTCCTGTCTCAACGCCTGCCACTTTTCGTACACGTAACCAATCAAGCTCTCGAAGGTGAGAAATATTTTATGCGAACATGGTGAGTTTGAATAACGCCGCAATTATTGATTACATGGCGGCCAGCAAGAGTTCAGGTAGGCTAGCTTGCTGAGCAGGTGCGCTTCACTCAAACTTCGTTACAACAAAGAACTGTACTATGTTCTAAGCCGTAGGTAGTTGCCGGACTGTATTGGAGATCAAGGCTCATAGACATATATCAGGTGTGCATAAAATAATGCCAAATTACAAACCAACTCTATAACAGCACTAGGATACTTTTCGCTGATCTGTGTCCTTGAGGATCACAAAACGCATTTGTAATTCAAGGGCGCGGGTGCAAGCCTGCATAGAATTCTATGCGACACTTGTAGTATCTTTAGTTCATGGGCGATTGCTTTTGGTTTCGCCATGGTGACGCGTCGGTTCTGGGTATTTGCGTTCTGTTGTTGATGTCTTTAGGAGATAACTCACCTCCGAGGTTTAGCACATAGTTTCCATCGTCAACAAACTAAAAGGAACCAATTACCTGGAAGGCGATCTACTTAGGCAACTAGCCACGATCCCAGAAGACAGATAAATTAGGCAGTGTTTCGTTAAGGAAAATACAGTGGAATGTATACACCTCCAGATCGCATGTTGTATCATATCGAACTTCAAGGCATGGTACAAGAAAGGCCAGACAAGCAGAAGTAAATCAATGTGTAGTTCTGAACCTGTAGCTCTAGCTAAAATCATACGGGTTGTATTCAGAATTCTGTTAACTCATGGGTCACATGTCTCTTGGGCATGAAAATATGGGCTTGAGGAACATATCATATGTTGACATAAAACATAGACGTTAGACACTAATATTTTGGAAGGTTCAAGACAACCATTTATTATACTTGCATCGGAAACTCAAATCCGAAAGCATCAGCTCAAATAAACATAGGGTTTCTGATAATCTGCCTTACTGGGAAGTCTTTCATCAGGACCTACGGGATTCATTGAGGAGAGTGACTCCATGGAATGTCTCAAACTGGGGAAAAGCGTATTGCCTCTGACGGATGACAGCGGTGGCTCGCAAATGAAAACAGCGGAGAAATACAATGACCTTAAGGAACCATGTTAGGCAATATAAGGTGAATAAACTTGCATGGTGATCTCCACTTGTGCTTCAATATTGAATAATAGGGATTTTTGTATAATTTCAGTGATATATCGTCGTAGTCCCACTCTCAGTCAGTAAGCATTGGCACGTTTGTAAAAGCACCTGATAGCTGGTTCAGCCATCTGGGTCTCGTTAGTTGTGCGTCTTATCGTACACTTGCCGCTTTCCGACCCTAAGACTTCCGGATGCCAGCAGCTCCGGCCACTGAGTCAGGGGAGACGGCCGCGGACATGCATTACTGACATTTGACTAGGATATAGCTTGGCTCATGCCCCACTGCCAAGCCAGTTTTAAACTGTGCAGAGGAAAGTGCTTGGACCCACGGAGCTAGAACATGCCGCATGGCATCTATGTACCACAGGGCAATTAGAAGCTACACGGAAGCATTTTGTACTATTATTGAGTAGTGGGGATTTTGGTATAACCAGAGTCCCTTACTAAACAGTCTCACTCAGTTAGCAGACTTTGGCACATCTGGAAAAGCACCAGAGAGCTGTTTCGACCCTCTGGGTCTCGTTAATATTCGCCTTCTTCGTAATGCTGTCGGGTTCCGACCCGAGTACTTCCAGATCTTTGCGGCTAGTGCTAGTAAGCCCCAGTGGAATGGCAGTAGAGGAGGAGCCAATCTATACTGCAGTCAAGTGTCAATCATGCAGGTCCGCGGCTAGCACCCATGTCAAATTAGAGCCAGCTGCTGCTACCTGAAAATCATGTGGTCCGGAACCGGCATAGTTCCAACGAATGCTCACTATTTGTGGTTTAGTTCGTATGTGTGTTATACTCGGTACCAAATTTAGGTAGGATAAATGAGAGCACAACTACGGTTACCATTTCAGTATGTAACACGGAAGATGATACATGCCAGCCTGATTCCGTATCATATAATTTTGCTCCTATTTGCTTATCTTCTGGTACAGACATATGATAATTGCGCAGTGAAGATTGTTGGCAGTTTTATAGATAATTTTTAATTTAGGTCAAAGCAGTTCATGTGGGGTAATATTAAAGGAAATCATTTATGATTACTGGTTAAACATACTCTCTGATATAACATCGTTTAATTGAGGTGTTACATTTTCACTGACAAACCAGGTTGGTCCAGCGTTCAATTTATTCAAAACGCCACCGCGTATGACGTGGATACGTTGTAATTCGTTTCTAGTTAGCATGTGGAAGGGTAAGAACGAATTGTTGACTTGCCCCTAGAAGTTAGGATCTTAAATCATTCATCTTATCATCGGTATATATCACTCATACACTAGGGGGAGTTCGCTCGCGTTGGATACAATTTGATGGAATAAAGGACAACCCTGCTTGATATATGGAGGTGAGGATTTCTTTAAGGAGGAATTTAAAAGAGCTATGGATATAGTTGGCTGCAAAGGTGTAGATTATTAGGCCTCTATATGCTCTGCAAACAGCCCGGAGTGGCTCCGTTGCCCAGAGTGTGTAATCGTTGATGTGCGCGACTTGGTCGCACGCAACTGTCTAAAAATGCGTCTCAAATTTGTCCTTAACCATGATGTTCTTTTGCACTATAGGCTGAGTCAACCCTGATGTGTGTTTACGCATAATGCACTCATGATGGGATCACGTTAAAGCAACTGATTGGCAACCTGTTTGCCTACGCTCGCTCGATCACAGTTGCAATAACGGCTAGCTACTACTGAGCGCTGCAGTCGAGTGCTTAAGATCAGGTGCGGTGTTTAGGTAACAGTCCTGAGCTCTTTCCAATGACAGAGGGATGTTTTCCCAAGGAAGATTTTCTCCTGAGTATCACCGCAACATTAACTGGCACATTGATAATCACAATTGTCATCTGGTCTTTGATACTCAGTTTCTAAAATCGGCTGCCTTCCACCCTGACTTCCCAAAGGACATATATAGGAATGCGCGTAAAATATACAAGCCCTCCCTATTTTAAATACTTCGCGACATACCAAAATGGGTTATGGTTAAGAAGTAATTGGGAATGAGAAGCAAGAATGGGATTTGGAAGTTTGGTAAAAGGAGGTTGGGAAAATTTCTTCAATGCTAGATTTTTATGCTACTTATGGGTTGCGGTCGCTACAATGCTGGCGCATGATTTTGAAAATAAATTTAACTGTAAGTTGCATATATTACTCTGGGTGTGTATTAGAGTAACGTAACATATTGTTGACGAGATTTGTGTTATTGGAACCGACAAATGCTTACCTGATGAAAGCATATATTAAAATTCCATTTCAATGCTTTGGGTCAAAGTAATCATAATCATAAACATAATAATATTCATCAACTATGCGTCATAACGGCGCTTCGCTGCAGCTCGCCCACCACCAATCGCGCTTGGATCGTTTATCCTGAGAGGACGCCCACCACTACTCGTATTCGATCCTGGAGACCTTATGATTGTAACCCAGGCGTGCAGACCAGTGGAGCGAACGCGTACCTCGGGTAAAAATATAGGGAATAATCATAGGAAAACGCTTGTGCATATCTGTATTACGTTGCGAATATCCACGCTGTCCATTCTTTTGACAGTAGAACTACTAACTGCATTTTTCATTAAGGTTTTTCGATAAACCACCAGACTACCAAAAGTGGCTTGCAAAGCAATGCTTCTTAACCGGTATGAAATCATTGTTCATGGAAAAGCTATAACAATCGTTTTCCATTTAACGTTTTAAACAGGTGCGGCAAACTCATACCCTTAACTTCACTGCACCAATTTAGTGATTAACACGGTATGCATATTAACAGTAGACAAGCTGTATTGTAAAGTTAGTCATCAAGTTTGCACCCGTTATTACTCGGGTTACTTATAATGCTGGTAGGAATATGGTGATATTGAAACAGTGATAGCTTTGTGCGCTGACATTATACCCCAGAGGGCTATTTTAAAGACAAATCTTTTGTTCATAATCGTTAGAGTGAACGTCTTGTAATATTCGCAGTGATATTTATGCCTTGCTTATCCTATCAGGAGCAATAATATAATAAAAGTTTTAGGTGTCTAAGCAGAAAAACTCATTGTTAAAGACGACTTGCGCCAGCTAAGCCAAGTCAATGGCTCAATCACCCTCAGTATGTTTCTACGCTAGCTAATGATTGCCACAATTGTTCCCATGTCGAAACGAAATTAACCATGAGAATACACAACGTCACATATGTTTAGCAGATCTAAAATATCTACAAAAACGAACAATTGGTAAAAAACCTAACAGACTACCAGGTGCCATCATAAATTTCAACTAACAGTTGTGGGACAACTGCAACCGACACCAATGGCGCGTCTGCTGCCGTCTCCTAATCGGATTGTCTGTTTAAAGTGTGTTTGGTGTTGTTATCTGCGGGGTAATGGCTGATTATGACGGGTGGCAGTGAAAGCCGCAAGGAGGCTGTCTCACCGATGCCGCCTTATCTTTGCACGATAGCCAGCTGTTTGTGACGGAATGCTCTTAACACAAGGTGTAGGCGCCTTGACCCTAAATGTTTGCTTAGGGCATTAAGTTTTTCAGGTAAGTCCCCCTTCTCTCCCTCTTCTTATTCTTTGTTTTATAGGTCTTCATGGTTGTATGGCAGCGAAGTATCAGTTCAAATGGCTGATGTACTGCTGTTGATAATGATGATGATGATGATAAGACAACTGCACTACTGCCTCGATGGTCTGGTTAGATAAAAATAGTAATATAACGTTTTGGTAAACAATATCACAGACTTCATTGCATCGCAATGGTTACCAATTAACATAATGCGCTTTATATACATTCATCATGGGTAGTCTTAATTACTTTTTAGGATGGATGTTCCATGTTTAATGTTAAACTTAGATTAAAAGCAGCAGAGTATTATATTTTCATAAATCAAACATTAGGGCTAAAGTGATCGTTATATGTGCGTTTTAAAGGAATTACTGTATTGACCCTATTCCGTAACTATACGTTTACTCTACGGTCACGCAGCGTACGCTAACATTTGAAAGCAAAATAATAAATTTCCGTTGGTACCGAGAAACCGAGTTAACAAAGGGATTGATGGTGATGCAGCTATGGAGAACTGTAGAGGAATGGTGTCTATATGAGGATGTGCTAGGAATGTTTTTCTGTAAATCTTCCTCTATAGTTAATAGTGAAACGTTACCAGTTAACGGACCTCAACTGTTTATGTAATGTAATATATGTATGTGGAGGCAAAAGGCTATAGCATAATGCGGTCAGTATTATGGTCGGCAAAATGGTCTTCACAACAGTTGACTTTTAATGAACAACAGTTATCAAAAATCGGGAATCGACATTCAGTCCAATAGTCATGAGGACAAATTAGGCACTGTTAAGAATACTGTCACCTCACTGCGAAAACACACAGATAAGCGAAAAGTTTCCTAGTGCTGTTATATAGTTGGTTTGTAATTTTGCATTATTTTATGCACACCTGATATATGTTTATGAGCTTTGTTCTCTAATACAGTCCGGCAACTACCTACGGCTTAGAACATAGTACAGTTCATTGTTGTAACGAAGTTTGAGTGAAGCGCACCTGCTCAGCAAGCTAGAGTACCTGAACTCTTGCTGGCCGCCATGTAATCAATAATTGCGGGGTTGTTTAAAATCACAATGTTTGCATAAAATATTTCTCACCTTCGAGAGCTGGATTGGTTACGTGTACGAAAAGTGGCAGGCGTTGAGACAGGAACGTAACATACGGTTGCGTGTCGTAGAGCTTTAAGTGAACGATAGATACGACCATTATCATCAATGGGTACGAGCAGCCCCAAAGTAACCCAATTTCTGTTAGCCTCCTTATCAACATCATAACTATTCTGAAGCAAGGAAGAGGTTAACTTGTAAAGTCCACATTTTAAGACGAATAAAACCGGTTACTCAATATTTTCACCAGATAAGGCCCAGCTCTTGGTTTTAAATTGTGCTGCCCACAGTGGAATCCATTCTCTTCAATTCCGCTTAGCAATCACGGTCGACCTAACAGTCCCCAAGTTGCGCCTAGAAGCGTCTACCCGTCAGTTAAATGTTGTATTTGGAGATGCAGGTCCGCGCTTCTCGTCATGTATTAGGTGATTGTGATCACTTTTAGGCAAATCCAAACAATGGATATTACTAGTGCATATTACTAAACGCATTCGACATGCATTGCGTATTGCACACGTCCGACGAGTTTTACATCCTAAACTTTCATTTCAGCTCTCAAGGACTTTTGCTTTAATACCTAACAATGTATAATTTTTGTGTTGTTAACACTTATTAACACTTTCCTCACCAGGAACGGCGTCTCATTGGGAATGCAAACAAGCGATACTCTAATCATCGGAATGCAATCCAAGTACACGCTTGCTTGCTTATCGTAGAGACCGAGTAAATCATTGCCTTCGAGATGGATAGTCGGATTGTAGAAACGGAGGCCAGATGAAGGGTGAAAGCGCTGACCGCTGCGAATCAGTGGTTTTAACTGACGTCCCGAAGGCACGGGATCCAAATCTAATAATTTTGAAGGGGTTCCTAAGATACAGAATTTTCAGGCGAGGAACTGCAATTATCTATGTGACATGTGAACCTGCTAAACTGCCGCTAGCATACTCGAGTACGCGGCAGTACGCCGTTAGTTCTCTCGGTCTGAAATCCTCCCACAGACTGCTGAGATGAATTAACTCCCGTCCTCTTAGATGACGTCAATCCGTACCTTCAGTTTTGGCTCCATCTGTTCAATATTGCTTGGTTTATCAAAGTGATCAATAACGGTTGTGAGTTTTGAAGTGACCATTAAGCATAAACCTTCCATCGGTTGACCTAAGATAAGGACAA
>CALYDF020000845.1:0-21434 GCA_944474145.2 Dicrocoelium dendriticum | reverse complement strand
AGCGCGTCGAAATCCTCCGAAGAGCCGCAAGCCGGCGAGAATGTGAGTGCACTGCAGTCTACTACTCAATGTAGCACTCGATCAATATGCACTTTGATCTCTAATTTGCTTACGAGGCTCTGCGAAACTGTCTCTTACATTCAACATAATGATGTAGCCAAGTGCAGCAGCGAAACATATGCTAACTAATCACCTAACTCGGAAAGCAGTGCAAAACCGGCATCAACGCTCGCAGTCACGCGTATTTTAAGCATTTCAAAAAATTAAATTTTCAACTTTGATGTTAGATTAACAATTGCTTAGTGGTTCGGAAAAATAATGTCTAAAGTAGTGTAGATAATATGGGTAACTATATAAACGACAGCGTTTGTTAACTGATTAATGTGGGTTGTATTATCGTGCTATAATTAAAATCCTCTATAGATACCTCTCCTGGCCACAAGCATCCCAGTTCATTACTATTTGTCTTGAATCTTAACGCCTGGTTTACATAAGACACAAGTTCCGCCACTACGGATTTTACACTCAATTATGCTATTACCTAGACCACCAATATTCAACTCGCGGTCAATCTATACTTTGTCTTCTTCCTGCAACGTTACAAGCATACTTCATATTTGATCCTCTGTCGTAGTCGTTAGTTGAATATTTAAAACAAACCAAGCTACTGCGTCATGCACTGTCCAATACTCCCACCGTCTGAGTCATCTTCTACACTTATCTCACACTTGTAGTGCCCATTTCCTTGACAATCTGGCAACATATGCTGTCACAGCAGCGATCAAACAGGGTTCTGCCGTCTACGTTTTATGTAGCTCTATCTATCCTACTCAATGCATTTTTACCACTATCTCATATGTGGGTTCTTTACGTGCATTAATCAACGGCAACAATTCTAAAACCACCACAAGGTACTCTTTTGGTTCTGCATTGTTTCCATTTAAATCCTTGTAATTTCACTTTAGTTTAGGAGGAGTAATCAAGTCAAATCTGTCAGCTAGCACATTTCGCATAAATGGCATTTGTTGTTTTGCATCATCATAAAACATTAGACTGCCCAATGCGCAAAGTGTCCTACCTGCACTTAATGTTTATTAATCGTTTAACCACAACAATACCCCAATTCAGTTTCACCATTGTAGTTTGCTCATTCCATAGCTGGTAACGCGGACCTGTTTACAGTTTGATGCACGAAGGTCAAACGCGGATATTGGTGATAAGATGTTTCTAATTCGTATCAGTGACGATACACTGTTGTGGAGAAACATCAATTTTTCGACATAGTTAGTTGAAGGGCTAATTGCTCTTAAAAGCGCAAATCAGTCTAAATCACTTACTGCTTTTATAAAACGCAGTAAAACATGTGATGCGACAATCATTAATTCGCTATTGCTACTGGACTAAACAAGTTTTACTGTCCATGTAAATCCAGGCGAGAATCTGAACAAATATACATGTGACCCTTTTACTGGCGTTAAAACAGGAATCACGTACCTAGACCCATGGCTGATGAATTGATACGCAAGCTGAAGAAATGGCACTCAGCCCGCTCAATCTGTCATTCTACTTTTGTTTTAGGTGTTTCCTGTAAATCACATTAACTTTAAGGATATCCGGAAGTCAAGCTCTTAAGCCTTTACACGTTCACGTTATTAATGTGTGCCAGTACCTGCCCTGCTACCTGTAAGCACGCAGTTGTGCTGCCAATATTCCAAGTGAATGCGCAAATTGAATAACACATCCTGCTTAATCAGCCGCGCGTCTATAGAGTCATGCATCATGGATAGATAAGCGAAAGAGCAAACAACGTTTCCACACAGCCAAATTAACAGATAGCAACACATATTTTCACCCAACAATTCTTGTCAAACCAAGTAATTTGAGTTCAATGTTCTTATAACCAAAGAAATAGATTTAAGTCGTGCTCCGGTTATCCTTTCCCTCAACATAATTTAAACAACCGATGTGCCCCACATGCCTTCCTATATAACAAAGTACAGTCATTCGGGATAAAACAATCTTTTTCTTGGTTCTCAGTAAATTTGTCAGAGCAAGCACAATTGGTACGACTGGGTAGTGGGTAATCGAAGCATTTGCCTGTAACTAGCCTCTAATTACAGGGTAGGGTTCTGGATTCCCTACAGTTTCTAACGTAGTTAATAACGTATTCGATCACTTCATCCACTAAAGGCTATTTCGATTTCTAGTTCATCTAAAGGTTCTCTGTCTACACGATACTACTGGAATACCACTCGGTGTTTCATGTTCAGAGGGATAATAATGCTGTAACCAGCTAGACTGTATGTGAAAAACGAAATTTTTTGATGGTAAAATGAAAAAAATATTTAATATCGCTCTAGTCTTCTAACCAATAAGTAGAAAGTAAAATCATCGGTTGTCAATTGCCTTATTGTACATGAACTATGAGTGCGCCTTTCCAGGTAGGCCAAGAGGAATTCAGAAAACAGAACTGTTTAGTAACATGGTTATTCACCAAAACGGCAAGGCATTCGAAATCACACATTCACAGTAGTAAGTTACGAATCAGTCATTTCGGCAGTGGGCAAACAGCCGTAGTACACACACCCGAACGCATGCTCGCGGTGAGCATCTTGCAAGGCATGTCACACTTACATATGTGGTTTGAGCTATACGGCCTGGAATCCATCTATTTGCCGAAGGTGGCGAGTAAACTGAGGTAGAAGCACTTGGTTCGGTGGCTAAACATCAGATAATTGTGAGTCGGTCATTTCCAGTCTTTGGACTTCTGATGCACCGATTTTCGAAGGTCTGCGGTTTAGGCCGTAAGTACTCTAAGTATAACTAACTATCCTGCAATCCTCAGTTTCTCTTACATTGACTTGTCCGTTCGCTGTTTTAACAATGATCGGTTGCCAGGCGGAATTGCTAGGTAAACGGATATAACTGGGGTAAGAATATTTAATGAACCCATTTCTGCTGCCTATGTCAGGGCGTTGCATTACAGGTTCCTGTTTAAACAAACAACCGAACAGATTGTACCGTGCAATAAATACAACCGCGCACACAAACGACGGCCTAACATTAATTCCGAGAGGGTTTTACCCATGATTTCTTTCGCTATATTTATGTTAGCGATAAGGGCATGGACTAAACGAACACGCAGGTTGCGTCAGTAACATATTCTTCACACTCTGCACAGCTCTCTCAGCCAAATCCTTTTATGATGAATGATAATTTGGAGTAACTACGTGTATAATGCCATTCGATATAAGGAAGGCAGAACCCTCGGAACAAGTGAAAGTTTTTTACAGTTTCTGATACTAGTTTTATGGTACACGGAAGGTTGCAAACTTCGTACGCAGTGTAACTATAGTGTTTGCGAAATTTGCTGTAGTAAGGACCTGGGCACCAATCCACATGGAATACGCATCAATGATCAACAATATTATGTGATCATCGAATGGGCCAAAACGTCTAGTGAATAAGTTTTCATGGTGCTCTTGGCTCCTCCCAAGTCTGCATTGATACATGGGACGCAGCGTACTGCTTCTGCTGAAAAAGCACGCAAACCCAAATTTCAACGCAAGTTTCCTGCTTAATCAGACCAACAAGCATAAAAGCTGATCTGCCACTTCATTTTAGTGACTCAATGGTGTGCATCATATAGTTCATCATGGATAACTGCTCGCAACAGTTTGGGGATTACAATCCAGGTTAGCCACAGTACGCATCCGCTATAGACGCTGAGTTCGGTCAATCTGTTAAGAAATGGCATGAGTTCTGTGCTCCTTCCTTCTGGCCCCCTACCTGAATTAGCATTTTATGAAAACTATAAAGGGGTCTGTATCGGTATGTTCGCGTATATCTTTTGAGTTTGCTAGAGAGCTTCTAATGTGCTGGATCAGCTTCACAAGGTTCTGTAGTGCAAATTCTTTCGAAAGCATTTCATTTATGAATGCAGACTGAGAACCTCAGTAGTGTTATTCAGCTGGTCAGGGGCTTATGAAATTTGAGATGTACTTGCAGAAAGAATCAAAGTCCAAAGGACCATTCTCTTTGAAGTCAATTGTTGGAACCTTTCCTTGGTTAAAAGTGATACAATAGGATTATTATGTGTTTAACTCACAAAAGCTCGACCGAGTAGGTATTGATGCAACCGAATAGTATGGAAAACAACGGCGACTACTTCTCTACCAAGCTGCTATCAAGGTGCTTGAAGCATAAGAAATAGGTCGAAAATAGCTGTCCGGTATTTTGTGCAATACAGCAACAAGACCGTAGGGGGAAGCATCACAAGAAACAAAATTTGGAGTTTCATGCGTCCTAAAGCACAAGGACCTCGGCGGATGCCAAAGTTTGCTTAAAATTGTTAGAAGCACTTTCTTGCACTCGGTTATAATTCCAAGGTCGCTTTTGGCGAGAGTTGCCGAAGCAGGTGCACATGATTTGCCTCTGACTGTATGAATCGGGAAAACTGCGTGACAGATCCCAGAAACGTCCGCAACCAGTTCACATTTTCTTGTACTGGTGCATTAGATAATGAGCCAATCTTTTCTTCAATTAAGCATACATCATCTAGTAACAACTGCTATCCAAGCTAACGTACATTTGGAACAAAGAATAGAGCTTAATTTTATGATGATCAAAAGCTGAATATATTTGTATTGCTACATCCTAAGTGTGTAGATGTTCATCAAGTGGTTAAGATTCCATGCAGTCAAGCGCATGTATTTGATGTTTAATTAACCACCTAGACAATACGTTGGATGATAGCGGGCGCAGAGCTTATACAAAAGGCATGTGTGCGTAACCAAATAACATTAGGTGTGTGTTGATGGTGGTGTAGACACGTGAGTCCTCGTCAATTTCGAGCTGCCTGTAAGGGTGACCCAGGTCTAGTTTATAAGTTCACTGCATGGGAGGAATGAGTATATACCTTCAATCCTTGATAGTGAGTATTTTTCTGGTTTTAATGCCTAGTTGACCATAAAAATATAGTCCCACAGATACTTATGGTGTCATTGCTCTTAAATACAGCCAATAAACTAGTTCCGCAATCGGTATACTGAAAGGGATTTAATGTGTTCCCTTGCTGTAGTTGGCAGAACACACTCTCAAATTTGTCCAGAATTGCATAAGGTGAGCGCCTACCTGAATGGCGGTGCTGACTGCGGTTTAAATGATAAATGTGCCATATATTTCTTTAACAACCCTGGTTTGATTTTGAAAACAAGACTGCCTAAGTTGCAAAATTGCGCAGAGCTGCGGAGGAGCTTTCACAATGTTGCCACTTGACGTGATGCCAGGAACAGGTTAAATTCCATCGCGGCCAAGTCTGCTAGGGTCAGAACTACCTAGAGACGTAAACTCGGATGTTCTAGGTCGAGTTGCCGTAGGATATAGTGCAGGCAAAGTCCTCAGTGCATTTATCAATTATCCATTGTCATATCTTATTTTAATGTAGGACGATGTAACTGGCAGTTTCAAATGTACAGTTCGAAGCAACCTAACTGCGGAGCCAATATCAGTTTCGAAGCTTACAGGTGGAACTTTAAATGGGATAGAATGAGCAAATGGTTTATATGCTGTGATAATAGGGTTTAAAACGTTTTTAGGGTTTTTATCCAATTATGTTTTAACTGCTTGTCTATCTGATTTGTAGTTTTATGGTTCCCTTGTGTAATCGAATTTTGTTTGGAAAGACACACGTTCTGGATGCGTCCTCTCTTCCCACAAAATCTGCATATTGATGGAATCTGCTGACAGTCAGTGGGTGTTGAATGTTGTTTACCACAGATATAACAACGGAATTCTCTGCTTCGTATGGAGTGAGTTAGTGTGTTTTCAGGTTTACTCTAAGATCCATAGGTACATCATGCGAATGTGTCAGCTTAAGCGATGGAATATCGTTGGCTAATGAACTAGACTGGTATGTTGTCGAACTACGTCACAGGCTATTTCCCAAAGCAGTGTTCTTTTGTCTTCCGGCACCAGTCTATCTCGCGACTTCTCATCAAGAAAGCTAAAAAATAATTCCTATGAAATCAGTGCAACTTCGAATTTGGCTGGCTGTATATGGTTTTAGGCCCATTCGCGAAGAACAGTTTGCGAGTTCGAAAATAGACTGCTTTATGATTTCGTTCTGATACTGCTGCATGGTGTTGAATTTTCAAACACATCTGGCTTTTACCCCACAGGTGATCAAGAGAGTGAAAATGACATTGTAAATTCTGTTTTGTATGTAGTTAAATGCAATGGATTTGTTAACACAGTACTTTTTTGTTGGTCTATTATCCATCGTAACGTTACCACCAAGCATAATCAATAGATCCAAAAAAATTAATAAAGTTCATTTTCCACCGTAGCCTTTAATGCTTAGTAGGCATTTCCATGGAAAAATCCCAATACGGCTGAGGCAAGGTAATTGATTTCTACTTCATATGTTACAAACTCTTTGTCGCCAGTTTGCTGCGGCAACAGGCTGTGTAGCAAGCAAAGTTGTGTAGTAAAACAGTTGTCTAGTAAAAGGCAATTATTATTGTCCAAATAAAAGGGAGCGCAAGGCGTTCGAAGTCACATACAGACAGAAGGGTTATGCATCAATGGTTTCCTTAGACTCACATTAGCAGTAGTACACGCAGCCGAACGCATGCATGCGGTAAGCGTCTAGAAAGGCATAATATGACATTTGCTTAGCACATAAATGAATCATATTCTGAATTTCAATTCGATGTTGCTTACTGAATTGCTAGGTATCTAGGATACTGCTCATTGGTGTTCACAATGTCCCGGAAACGTTACAGAATAGCGAAGTAGAGAGTTCAGTGCGAGGCAGTTCACCTTCTGTTTCTCGACTAATCCGATGTTATCAGTACCGTTGACGGATCAATCCTGATCAACCAGCTTACTTGACTTACAAATATGGGCTTACGATAGCATCGAGGGGCGCGCTATGCTTCCAGCATATAGCTTCCGTTCAGTAACACGTGGAGGTGGCGTATTATCAACCCTAGATTGCAGTTGAAAATCAGTCATAGCGATCCATCACATACTTTGTCTCAGTGCTTTTAGTCACTTCTTCGTAAGACCAAGGACGTAATTTCCGATCATGCACCATCCGGCATGTGTGCACTAAGGATGTGAGCATTAGGACGGAGTAACCACCTAACGAAATAATATGCACAGTGTATGTTTGGCTAACTCTGCAGGCTAACAACGTTCTAAAATATAAATAGCCTTTTCCGGTACTTTCAATGACAGCCCACGACAATACGTTATGAAGAATCAAGAAGCTATCATTATACCCTTACCTGACTAAGGCAGTAAATTTTATGCTACAGTTTTAAGTTCCGTAGACTAGATATAAACACTAAAACCATTTGCGTTAAATGAATTTTTGATAAAAATTTATGATAGACGTCAAAGAACACAGGATTACATAATGAAGCTTAAATATGACTTCTACTAATCCTGCGCAGCATCCTGAGAAATCACAAATCAATGAAGGTAAAACATATAATTACTTGAAACGTTAGCCACAGTGCATACCATGTTATCCTGTAAGGATAAATGAGGAACGTTATCTATCTTGGATGCGGGATTTTCATCCGACACACTAATATGGCTGAACTCGATGGAAATAACTGCATACTTCGCATTTAGTGCAAGGAATCTTTCAAAAAAGCCGGCCGCCTTAAGTTTATAGGCCTACCTTTTTCTAACTTAAATCCCCTACTTATCCTCCACTATTGTAAAATTTTCAGACCGAGGGGTTATGCGTGGCTTACGTCAAGTAATTACTCAACACCTACCGCAAAGCTTCTAACTGCTGTGTATCACACATTAACCGCTCGAAGATCCTAGCGCTGGGGCTAATCCATATCCTGTGGAAAGTTCCTAACTTACACGTCAGTAGAGAAGGAGACTGCAATAATGAAATCAGCTACCATTCTAACACGTCTGCCGCTTTCACCCACGACATTGTGAAACAGGCTGCTGGCTATCAGATTTCGTTGGATCGGAACCTGGCAGATGGCCAAGGACCGCGTAGTAATGACGCGACCCAAAATTTCGAAACGGTCACTGATGCTTTTCCTGACGTGTGGGTGACTTTCTGACTGAAAGATGACCGCAATGAAATACATAGAAATAGACTTACACATTTTTGGTTTTTTGAAGCAAGCGTATAGTAACCAGTGAGATCGTATGATTACCAAGTTTGATATAGCCACCTTGATAATACAATCGAATGAGAACTATATGTGATTGTCTTTTTGCTTCTTATCTGATAGTGGTTATCACTTACCGATTGCTGCAGCTTAAAAAATAGCCAAGGTTATGTGGTTTGCTTTCAACTGGATCTGAATAAACGGAAGTAATGGCTTTCATTCCAAAAGAATACAGCGGTTTGTTATCTAAAATAAGCACAGCAGCAATAAAAGTGGAAGCAACCACCAATAAAGATTAAGACAACAAGTCAAAAAACTGGAGGAGTTCAAAAATCCAAAAGCACTAACTGGTCAGCGCAAATTTTGGGACTATTCCTGAACTGTAGGGCTTAAAATATTAGGAGCTTCATTCAACTCGAACGCATAAGTCGGGCACATACCTGTTGCAAATGAAACCAACTGTTATCTTCAAATGTTATTAGGCAACAATTAGAGGCTGTTACAAATAATTTTTGAGAACCGGGTGGATCACAATTCGTGCAATATATTTACTGTTTTACTGAGTGCGGATCTGCCAAAATAGTAGCCATTTCTGCTCGACACACGGAAGTCTAGAAGTAGAGAATAGCAGACAGACCGCTACACATTTCTAATTTATTTAGGCAGAAAATTGGACCAATTTCTCCCTGTAGGAGATGCAAAACTTACAGAATTGTGAAATAATACTATTCAGCCGCAAGTACTTACGACTAGCCAAAATTAAAAGAGGTGTTGCTAGACAGCATTTCACCGTAACGTTGCAAATTCCTATGGGATCGCGTAATTGAAAGGAGCTGCTACAAGAGTACTCAAGGTGGATTTAATTAGGATAAATCTCACTTCCTATACTTTATGTCCATGACATTGATCCATCATTTCCAGCCCCTGTTTTTGTCCATGTGGTGAGTAGTGATGTTTTGTTCAATACTGTTATACCTGCGTACCTAAGTAAAATGCGTCCAGTTGTGCCACAATCAGAATTGGCGACAGAGAAAATATACAGCTAAAGGAGAATGAGTACTGATATCGTACTCATGTCAGTAAGATCTCCCAGCTTAGACGCAAGTGCCTGCGAGTTATCACCTAGCCTTTAAACGTTCCCAAATGAGCTACTTCTCCTTCATATCTTGAACCAAATGCACGCGTTGATAAAATTGGCTTCACCTACAGCTAACATCGTAGAGCGAAAAATAAACGAGGTCACCGCCGAAGCATGATAATTGTTCAGTGGATATCAAAATGTCAGGGTTATTGCAAGAAGACGCCTTGATTTTCAACATATCAACGTGCCTGTTCACAATGATATAAATTTCCAACAGTAAATTAGCAACATTGTTCTGGTGTAGAGACTTATATACTGGTCAGATCTAACGCCGTGTTCTTTAATCATATTCACCAAGCTCAAGGGTTTAATAAAGCGGATCCGTTATTAAGATTTGACGGCAACAACAAAGTGTTGAAGATGACGTTGTAAGGGATAAGGGAAGAACATTTTTAAGGATTACACGCATCGTGGTTTAGAATGAGAAAGTGCCTTAGATCCCAAGTGGAATATTTAAATGTGAATCTTATCAAATTGTATTTGGAATTTGGATTAAATAATTAGTGACACCGATACCGCAGCTTGTTGACACTCCTAATGTGTAAAAAAGCTGCCATCAGCTCAAATAAGACGGATACATTATGCAAACTAGCAATTACGGTTTCCAAGCATGCTGTGACTTTTCCGCAAGCATAGGTTAAAACAACGTGCCTTAATCCAGTCAATATTTTAACGCTTACCATTGGTTAATAAATAAGCTTCAGAGGATTGATCCGTTTTTGATCATTTATCCGGAGCGATTTTCTGCGTATTGATTTTCAGTAAAGCCTATTTCACTTAATAAATAGTTTCAATCTGGTCAGTTTGTTCTAGGCTACTTAGTCTAGCCACCATTCCTCGGATTTGCTATCCTTTGAATAATTCTAAACGTTTGTTCGTCCGGTTGAAGAGGTGTCAGAAGTTGCTTTGCTGGTTGTTTTACACTTCTCTCCTGGAAGTCCGATCTTTTGCTTTTGCCGCTTAGCGCTGCACTAAAGCGAGTGATTCCAGCGATTATCCGCGAGAATTTCGGCACGTATCCCTATATACAAGAGGTAACTATTTCATAACAACTTTGGATATCACGAAATGTTACCTAGTGCATATTCGAATAATTTCTCACAAGTAAAATTCATGTTAGTCAAATGTGATGCCAGCGATGAAAATGTGATTTTCTAACGTGCATTATTCTGCAAACTACCTTTCATGCAATCCTTAAGCAGATGAAGTGTCTGAGGGTCTAAAATGACTGCTAATTCCAGTTCATTCTGCAAATTAAATTGTTGGTAGCGCGTTTGTGCTCAAAAAGTAAGGGGAGGCGTCAATCCCTTGATAGTCAGTTTAAAAACATGGAACGCTTAAGTTAACTTGTCACAGAATTACAGGCTTTATATAATCGCTCAAAGCTGTGAACCGTTTTAAATTGTGACTGTGAACTAATTGCAAGAAAAATGCCAACATTTTTTTCAAATCTCAATTTGTCGAGTCAAAATCAAGTCTGATTTGCTGCAATTCTTTTATGTCTCCATTAGCTCTGTGAAAGTGCGCTGTCTAATAATTGTTACAAACAACTGTAAACGAGATCAAATGTGTAAGGAAACTCCCAGTACTAATTCAGTTACTTGTCCAAACTGAACAATTCCGCGCGTGGAAGTTAGTGCGACTAGAGCCAGTGTTACTAAGACGAATAAATCTAGGGTTAAGGTTTGCATATACTTGGTCCATAGGCGCGTATTCGTACCAAATATTGACATTATATGCAAACAAATGGGTAGATACACAGTCGGGAATAGCAAGCAATTATTCCCTGTGTTAAAAAAGAAATAAATTGCTCGCTAAAATACATAAACAAACATACATCCTGAGATAAGGAATTAACTGCTTGTTGAAATAAACATATGCAGCAGGCAACCAGCGCTAAGAATAGCAATTCTATACTACCTGTGCCTACATATTGTAAGCACAATATTACAAAAATTTCCTATGCAAAATGTCATATATTAGTTGAGGACAAATTCACATGTTTGCTGATTACAAATATGCATGAAGTGTATTACAGAAAGTTTATTTACTTGGACGGACGCTACCAAAATATTTACAGAGAGAATGACAATGAATAATTGTGTGAAGCCGTAATAAATTTATTTGCCCGTCTGCCTTCTCTCCTCTTCTCAGGAAACTATACAACAATGACAAAACGATATATTTGGACTGCAGATGATTTGCAAACTTAGTTAGATCTGACGTATACTTCTACACTTTTCATATTCTATTTAATCAGCCACTCCCAGTTACAGTAATAAAAATATTTGTGAGCTAGGACGGAAACGCCGACTGAGCCTATTCATCTTCATATAATTTTACCGTTCGTCCTCTTTTTACTATTCTACGTTTCACTTGTTGTCCGAGTGCAAACATTCAGGCGACAAGGAGAGGTTAACCGCTCTGCTACCTCTATCTACATCCAAGTTAAAACGCTTTAAACTTTCCCCTTGAATTCGCATACCACCAGCATAGTCTTGTTTTGAACATCACAAGGTATGGAAACGTGTTAAAATAAACAGAAGGCAATGTTCAATTATTGTGATTTTGTTTTTATTGTTTCTTCTATTACCACATGATTTCACCTCATTACAAGCCCAAATAAAATGAAAATTGTTTATGTCCGTATGCGATGCACTCCATCAGGTAGCTCCGAATGATTCTGAGCCCTCTCGGAGGTTTGAACTGGGGAGATAACATTTTTATTACTGCCCAACTTTTGGAACATGCTCTGAACATTATACCCTAAAACAAAATATTTTAATGTAGAGAATGGAATGAATGGGAGACCACGAATCAGACATTATTATTATGAGTGTTATAAGCATTAAGGGATTAATGTTTATATAACAAAATTGTATTAAAACTATACACGATTTTATGCTGTCAGAGCATACTTATTGGGGAAATATAGCAAAATATGAGGGATAACATTTGAAGACAGCACTGCTTTTTAACTCAACCAATTTGCTTACTATAAAGCGTTAAATCTTTTATCCCACATTTGTGGGCGATTGCAATATATTCGAAATTTATCAGTTTAAGTTTCCATATTGGGCACACCGAGAGCAACGTGAACATAAGTTTTATGCGCAAACGTGATCTCCGTCAAATATGTTTAACTTGAAACAGTGTTTAAAATTTCCAGGACCACAAACTAACTAATATCCGAATTTCTGTTTGCTGAAAAACACAAATCATAACATCTCTTTTATTTAGTACCGTAGTTGGTCCCACCTGCATCCCAAACGCATGCATATTTTCATTCTCCTAATAAATGCCAGGAGATCGCGGCTAAGAAATATAATGTGGAACAGGACAAACTGCAGTAGATTTGAAAACTGGAGTGCTTCGCAGATTCCAGCATGCCCCCAGGAAGCAGCCCGAGTCTCTCATTTTCATTGACTAAAATTTACCTAAGATGACAGTAACAATTGCTTGAATAAAATATGCACAATAAAGTGTCTTATAGCCAGTCTCTGTGTAATAGAGCACAACACATACTTTGGGGCTTTACGCTTGTATCCTCATGCCTTTTACTAAAACAGTTGAAAGGAATATCTGAATGCGAAAGCAATGCCATGTTTTAATAATCCCAAGAGTACCCTTATTTAAAGATGCTTCTCCATGTCAGGCTACCAGCTACACAAAAGCGCGTGTCACGGTATAGAGTTTGCTACACGCGATCTGCAACCAGCTTACAATCAATGTTCAGTATGTTCCAAGCAAAACTACCTTTAGAAGCAGAGGTGGCAATTGGCAACTGCTTAAGACTTACTAGGTTACATGTAGTCCTCTATACATAGCCATATGAGGCCGACATAAAGAGGCTGTTTGTTAATGAATCAATAAAATCTAGCAGTATGCACTCTGCTCTCTACCGTTTAGGGGATGAGGGTTTGAAAATATTTGAATGCTGATTGATGTAAGGTAACCCGTTGTGGGCAAAACATGCCATTTTCTAGTTGCTGTTGATTAAGAAGAGAGCTTGGATTTACCATGTAATGATTCATAAGATAATGTTGCAAAAAATAACGCTATAAATCTTTAGGAAGCTGTCCTTGAAAAACATTTAACATTATTTTAATGTCCCTTCTGGCCAAAGGTATTCGGGTTTACCATTGCCCTGTCTAAGTAGGTTGGTTTTCTTATTTTTGTGCTGGCTCGCATCGAGCTGGTTGAATCAAAAGTCCTAGGAAACGTCGACACGATTTCTGAGAGGAGTTCCCTTTCCTTTATTAGGTGTGTAAAATGTCTTTTGAAATCAGGTTGTCCGGAAATAGTGTACTATCCGCCATAAAGCATCGCACTCATACAATTTCGGGGCCGCTCTTGTTGTCCCTATAAAATTCGCCCGAGGGAGTTTACTTTCCGCGGCCGGCCGTAACCATATATACATTAGGCCACCAAGGTTAACTGCCTCTAGCAAATTTCTTACATTTTTACTTCTAGTGGCAAATGGTAAAATATTAGATCAGTTTGCAAGCAAAGTTATTAGAGGGGATATCGGAGTCGGAATTAGAGTCATTCCTAAAATTCTACTTTGCGCATCTAAGATTCAGAGAGCACATCACACCCGAATGGTCGTTTGAACAGATGTAATGTATATCGAAACGCGCAGTCATCAGGGACGTTGTTTTGCACATACCTCATCCATACAAGATTTTTCAATACGAATATTTAAATAGATGCTTCCTATTCTTGGTGTTCAATATTTTTCTATTAAACTAGCCTATAATGTATTGCGGGTGAGAATTAACAGATATGGCAGACTGCAATTACCATAAAGCGGGAGCTATATGTATTATATTATAATAGTTTATTAACCTAAAACTGTTGAACCGTTTTTGATGGCATTATTTGTGCATAGGTACTCAGCATACAAATGTTTCATAAAATAATTTGAATGCAAAGTTGGTTAAGTGTACATATTGCAAGCAGTGTTCCACTGATTAAAAATGGCACAACATGTTGTTTATTTAACCTTAACCATGATGCCGACCACTAGAATTTCTAAATCAAGACTATACGATACAAGTAACCAATGCATTATGGATGCGGACATTGTTTATCCATTAATATAGTTACTGCATTTAATGCAGGTAGTTAAATGGGTATGACCGGTTTTACTTTACGAGTACTGTGTAAACGCGCATGTATTCTGCGCATGTGCTTGAAAAGTGCCGTCCATTAATTCGACTTTTCCGTATAAATCGGAATCAAATTCACCACCACGTGGATGCAGTTGCTTGTAATCAAAAGGAATTTATCTCTAGAATATATTTGCTCTAATGTAGGTTTGACATTTAATGTGCGACGGAGCAAAAGAAGTAATGCAGTAAAGACTAAAACTGCTTTAAATTTGGCCAAAAGAAATGGAGCGCTAGTAATTACGAGTATAACAGATTACACTGTATTTTGATTACTGCAGTTTTTAATATGTTCGACCTGACCCAAATCGTTGTTTTCTAGCAAACAATAGCTGCGTAATTCATACGATTGCTGTCACTCTTGTTGGTGCTCAGTAGAAGCGGAAACAACTCACTTCATAATTTCCTACATTTTCATTCAAATGCATTGAATCCTAATTGATTGACATCACATTACATCTTGTCCGTCAAAATAGTGATGTTAATGGAAAAGCGTTGTCTCTTTTCTTTTCAGTTCACTGATAGACTATCCAGCTAACCACGTAACATCAATGGCGAGGAGCAGAAGAAAGCATTTGTAATCCCTTTCTTGCCCCATGAGAAGCTCTCAATTAACATGTGTAGTGTGCACAAATCGGAGTGAGCAAGGAATTGATACAATTTAACTTCCAAGGATTTTACGGTGATATGGAAAGATGAAATGCCGTTCTTGTTATCACAGAAATTGCATTAGTGAATATCATAGGTTCAATAAATTTGGATGGGCTGTATGTCGAAGATCAGGTCGATTTCAGTTGTACTTTTGCAAAGGGCTTAGACAATTAAAATCTTGACAAATATTACAGTTGAAGTACAGTGAAACACTTAGTTGAAAATGGTCTACTTTTAAAAGCGTAACTAAAAATATGTAAGGTGCGTACTACTTGTACATAAGCTGTCATATTCGCTAAAATAGCGAGGCATCTACCAGACTAGATAATTTCTACAATTTAGGTTAAATGCCGCGATATGACTAAAGAAAGTGAGCGTGTTATCATAGTCCTTCTGCTATATTACCATTTCTCCTACCATCAGAAATGGTCGCTACGCATTACTACCTATTAGATAAAATGTTTGAAAACGCACTTTCTACTGATTACGTTACGATTAAAATACAAAGCGTTACTGAATAGGCTTGCACTGTGCCTTAAGTTTGCCCTTAACACAAAAACATCATATGAAATGCGCTTGGGTCAGGAGCAAAGTCTACTAAAATACAAGCCTATATAGCCCCTGTTTTTACTTCGAAACTTTCGAAATTAAGTAAGCACATTTGCTTGCTATTTCAATTTGTTGGGTCTTCAATCAAAAACTTTCGATTATCCGTCATTATATTTTTACGCTGTAGGTTGATCAAACTTCTTCCTTCATGTGGAGATGTCCAAAAATTGAAGGACATTGATGCTTATAGCTGACAAGCGGATAAATTGTCCTATTAATTAACGCAAAACTCATCAGTAATCCACCGAAAGAAAATCCCCGAAATGAACTTAGGGACTACAATGCTTTTATGCATGCGTGCAAGCCAGCTTCATTGAAGAAATGAGAAGAACCGGCTATTGCTATAATGAACGTTTATATAAAGATACGGTTACTAATGTAATAAAGAACTTATATTTAAGATCAATGTAAAACGTTTTAACTTAAATGATAAGGTGCTGTCTCTCTTTCCACGTATATATAATAAAGCGGTACACCTAGGTTTTGTTTTAATGTTAACAATCACGAGACCAAATCCTCAACCTATAGCTGCGCAAGGCTTAAAATTTGCGATCTTATAATGAGTTACACTTTCGTCACTTAAAAAAGGAATTAGAACGTGTTGTTTATAAAAATGTATTGACAGAATGCATTTGATAAAATGTGTACAAACTTTAAACAAATGATGCACACCCATGCATCGATCAAACAAACTTGAGTAAAGATATATATATAAGCAAACCGCGCTTTATAAAGCAGTTAAGGATGATACAAACTAAGAAAATACGGAAACGAGTTGTTTGTTAATAGGATAGGAATTCCTCCTAATTTAACTTGACTTAAATCAAGCACGGAGATCACTGGTTAAACAGAAACTAACCCCGCGTAAAACAACGAATCCCTAGAAAGCCAAAGTGACGCGGATACAAAAGATAATTTGACCTGGTTCCGTTTATTCCAAAATCCTACCGGATAAATTCCTTCCAAAATTGCAAATGCGCTAAGTACTCACATTTATTCATCGTTCACTGTTCCACAGGATTTGCCATCGTGGAATACACCACTTAATATTGTAATACAGTACAATACATTTTAACCGTGGAAATATTCAACACCATATGGACCGTATATGTCAATCCCTTTATGATAGTAGGTGCTGTCTGCGCATGATAAGGGGGCATCTTAAACCTTCTTAACTGATTGCCCCCCAGAAATCGCCTGGTACAATTTCACATGGACATTTAGTGCACGCTTCTGAACAGAAACTATTCCATCATCAAAAGAAAAGGAAGTCATTTTGGAGGAGCAGAACACTTAAAAGCATGACCTTGAGGGATGTAGCGTGAAACGTTCACAAGGACAACACGAATTCCGAAACCTGGACCGCCTACATGGTACAGCGTAAAATCTGTGAGCTTTATCTTCTGGGACAAGGTGACGCACCAGCAGGAGTTAATGAAGCGATTATGCATGCAAGCTAATGGCCTTCGTAAGATGCAACTTGGAATTCCAGCAATGGTCAAGACTACCGAGTTCAGGCGATCAGCTGCGGAAGCAGTCGATCTGTTAATGTTCGCAATAGTCAGATACAATTCAGAGAGAAACGAACTCAAAGATTATTACAGTTGCTTTTGTCTTACCATCAGCTGTATCAAATATCAAATTTCCGGCAGAAACTGTGGTAACGAAACTGTTGTCCTTGCGTATCCACAGCCCGTCCGGTGTCAAAAATTCGGACTGAAGCTTTACAGGTAGCAGCCTCTTATGTGGTAAAACCTCTGGTTGACTTCTCTCAGCGTTGTCGAGAGGATTACAATAATGTAACAATATGAAAGCGAGTATTCCTCACACTTATTCATAATGGTGTTAGTCGCAATGACCGTACCAACTGTAGTCCAGTAACTCTACTCTAAATGTTTTCCAATGCTATATTCGCTGATGAATTCATGCGGTAACTGGAAAACCACAACCTTGTAGCACTAGAGCAACAATGCTTTAGACAAAATATTTATGCACTACGAACCTACTATTTGCAAGCAATATATGGACTGAAGCAACTGATGACATATTCCTGGACTTCTCTAACATCTATGATTTATTGATTTCCATAAATAGTTTTGCGAGCGACATTACTTCTGTTTTCCTATTATTCGTGGATGATATCAACATATGGCGAGCTATTGATGAACCGAACGATCACAAAACCTCCAGAGCGACCTCAACAAAATTTCAAACTGGTCAGCTCTGGTTACACTACCGTTCAAGTTGAAAATTTCCCGCGCCGCACAATTGCGTCATATGCTTGACTACGTGTACAGGCTTGGGTTACATGCATTGTAAACAAATTCCCAAATGCATGACTTTAACGTTTCAAAGCAATCACAGGCAACTGAGCTAACATCTAACCTGCACGTCTGCTTGCTGCCAAAAGCAAACGGAAGTTTCGAACCATGCATCTTCCCTGTGATGCAAAACGCTTATTGTGCGCTCACATGGAATACGTAACTTAAGCTTAGTGACCTTTTTTGAAGCGCGACTTTTAAGTGCTAAAGAACTACAACGTAAGGCCACAAAGTACTTCAAGCGTCTACGAAATCTGTCTATCAAGAAAGGCATATTCACTGGGACTATTCAGTGGCCGCTACGAAGGTTGCGCGGCCATCTCATATTAGACTAGGAAATATTGCCTGACCCTGTCACTTAAGCGACACTTGATGAAACGCAGCCATAACACCAATCTCAGGTGTAAACATCTGAAACTGAGTGAACTGTGTAGTACCGTGGAATGCCGACCGAATTATTTTTTTCTTCGGGTTTGCTAAAATTGGAACGCTCCCGAAATAAGTTGTTTTATCCCTGATTGGAAATATGAAAAAACGGTTGGATCTTGAAATTGGTCCCCAGCATTTTTTGCCCAAACTAGGCTAATTTGGAATATACTAATTATCTATACAAGCCGGGTAAATATTGGAAAATACCCTGAGGCAGCGGCAGTGAATTCACTGTTCTTGCTTTTACTATTCACAAGGATTACTTCAAACACGCTTGTCCTATATTGCCCCGTTGTTTGTTTTAAATTTCCGCTTAAACTTCTAAAATTAAATGACGTACCTGCTCGATAATTGCTCAAACATACAGCTCAAATATTTTTAGAATGTAGTTTTACACGCACCGTCCTGCGGGACTTGTCAAGCAACAGCCTTGTACCGAGATAACATATTTTCATTGTTCATTGTTCCTTGACCAAAATCTTTGATAATCTGTGGTGGAAGTTTACACCATTTTTAATCCTTAACATGTTGTCATGATTTCAGAAGGTTTTGAATACAAATCGGTTTTGGTACGGTTTTATTGTGGCTTAATAAGTTTGTCATATACATGCATTCTGGATTCTTTTCAAGCCATTGAAAACCGGCGCTAGTTAGACCTAGGCATATAGCTGGGTCAAATTTAGATGGCAGAATCAACCTCCGAGTTAGTCACACGCATAACGGAGCAAATATCAAAGACAGAACAGTAAACAAAATTCCATTCACAATATTTGATTAACTAGACACAGCAAATTCATCTACAAAAGAGCTCGTATCAAACGAGCCAGCTTGATTTCCTGAGTTGTTTAGCCAGATTTATGGATAACGGCCATATTCGCATTTTCTTCTACCTATAAAACGACTTCGACATAATGCCCCTTACCACTTGCTGGGAAATGGTCAATGTTTTGATTCCTAAATCCTTAGCTGGTCCGACTTAGACCATACTTTAATGAGCACGTTCAACATGTTCAAAAAGAGATTCACAGGACAACATCGCTTTTTGCTACTGGTGGCATGGTCCAATGGTGCTTTCTGGGCACGCTTTTATCTCGACTAACATTAACCACAGATCGGACGAAATTTAAATTGGTATACCATAGGTTTTATCTAACGCTATTAAATAATGTAGACACTTATATTTACAAATATAAAATACATTTATACTGACACGGGGCGACTTATTGCTTTTCGAAACTTGGTGTGACATCTTGCCCATTTCGTTCACTGTGGATAAGGGTGCAATATTAGTGTATGGAAGCAACGTCGATATGCGAAACTTATGCATCTGCGGGAAACAAATTCCATTACAAAACACCATGCGAGGCATGGTGCTCATTATTCAATCGCTCTCGTTTTCGAGGAGCAGATTGAATCCATAGCAACCAAAGCCTGCTAAACCACTAGGTCAATATTGTAATCCCTGGTATTGCCTGATTGCAACCGTCAAAGCTTCAGTATCAGTGTACGCCTTCTGTTAGATTACGGTCCCATGGTATTTACCATTTACAGAAACCTTGATCGCTTATAAATGGAGAATGTTCAGTGTGAATTCTTTAAATAACTAGTTATTAAACCTTAAACTCCAAACCTTTCGGAGCGCTGAAAATTACTTAAACAAGCATTTGTAGCTACTGAGAGTGAAAATTAGCGTGATATTTCTGTTGGACAAGCGCACAAACAAGTAGTTGCTCCACAGAGCATATACACTTCATTCATAACTGAAAGTTGACAACATGAATAAAACAAAGGTACGTAGGACATTTTACTTGACAAATTACTGGGCTATCAGGAACAGGCTATTAACGGAATTTTGAGCCTCTTATTTTAACCACATATTTAGAAATATGCTGAATAACTTAATCAATGTGTTGCAACTAAAAAGTCGAACAAAACAGGATTACAGCATTAAACCAGTGTATAAAGAACAGGTTGATCGATAGGTATACATTGAAAACTTCGCATGATCGTGTGTGTATGCTCTGAATAATATCCTACTTTTTTCCTTTAACTATTTAGTATTTTCCATTACAACCTCACGTTATATCTCGTTTTGCCAACCAAACCTGACATAGTCTTTCTTTATTTACATTTGATGCTCACTGCTAGCTCTTCTCCAGTCTCTCCCGGAGAAAACAACTCGAGTTTAATAGCAGTTTTCAGTGTTTTGCCAAATCAAATATCGGATATCAAGTTTTATGCAATTTAATCGCAATGATTCGTTAGGATCCATTGAAGATGCACCAGGGAGCTGTATTTATCAAGTACTCTAATCCCCCTTATCAAATTGGAGAAGAATCTGCCAAATAAATGTCGCCCACTTATCAACGTCTTTATTTTCCTAGATTAATATATTACATATTTCCATACTTGACCACTACTAGGCCGATCTCCTGAGAGCAAAGACGAAGGTTTCGAGTTAATCAATGCACGCGCTCGATATAAATTTCCACAGACATGTTAGTGAGTAAGAAACACGACTAGTAATGGCATGTTTTCACATACTTAGCTAGTAAAATGGGTCAAACTACCTGGAGTCTGAAGCTGATGGGTGCTTAAAGGCTTAAAAGAGTATAAAAATTGAAAAGCGGAGATTATGTATCGCTGCGAATCTACTACTCGCCTTACAGAACCACAAGCCTTAAATGAAGTACTACGGTAACGATTTAGTTAACTTCACGTCACACTGTAGTGTTGCACGGAAACTGTTGTGGCGCGCTGCTTGACTTTGAACTGGTGTTTACGCTGCGCTTTCATTTGCCTTGCAGGAACCTGGTCGTGTGCTTTAACGGAAGAAGTGCAAGCAGAAGAAGATTGACTGTAATGTTTATCTTCCTTTTTATAACATTATTTCCTCTATTGTAGTTTGCTACGTGTTGCTTAATAAATCTCCAGTTCCAATCTCCGGAGTTCTCCCAAGCTT
>CALYDF020000844.1:0-21351 GCA_944474145.2 Dicrocoelium dendriticum | reverse complement strand
ATTTGCCTAACCAGACGTTTTGAGTGCTGCCAGATTTTCATTCCTATGAGTATGTTTGACTCTCGTAGGTACGGTCAGTTTTCGTCTGGCGTTCTAGCAAAGTTGGAGAAGACTACAGAGGGGGGACGTGGATCATTGCGGTTCAGGGGAAGCGGATTGTGCAGCATTCCGTTGTTAAGAAGTTGCTAGGCTTCCGTGGTGCATACACGCTTCCATTGAAGTAATCTTATCGTTCATGCGCCGCTCGGCTTCCCTGATTAACCGTTCGTAGTTCTGGACTAGGATAAGCAAGAACTTAAAGAGTGGGATGGTCGAACACGCAGTACAGATCCAAAGTGCATTTTGCGAGCTATTTCGCTGTTGTACATGTTGTTGGGATGCGTTTGCACATTTCATATGATATCATTCCAAGCAGTGCGAGCCAGCCAAACCTTTTTTAAAATATCGATGACATTATCCTAACCCGCAAACGCCTTTTGTTTGGAGCCTTTCGGTTTTGCCTTTCTGTTATTCAACGAGGTGTCGTTAACTGACTCAGTGGGTTGCTTGGCGTTCTGTACGTTTCCAGCTTTGAGAGCGCAGCACATCGGTCAGGTCAGCGTTGTGGTTGCAACCTTAACTGAGCGATCGGCGTGGTCGCGCGGTCTGTGTGATAGGTTAGGCAGGCGCACTGGCTGACAAGCTCACAAGGAATGGCGAGCGACTGGAACCTGTTGACTGAATCTGAACACAGTACTGAACACAGATTGAGTGATCACAGATGCTTTCTCAGCTGCATTGAGAAACACCGGATTGCAATAAGCTTAAGCTTTTTGGACTGCCTCAAGAATTCTGTATCGAATGGTGTCACACAGACGGACAATCAGCTCAATGTGATTGTGTTAATCACAGATACTAGTGAAAACGGTTAGTGATGGCGCGGACATTAATTGTAGAAGATAAGTCCACGCATGATGGATCACTGTATATGGTTGGTAAATCCGGTTTGAATGTGCCTACAGTGACAACGCTGCGAGAAGATAGAGAGGAGAGAGGAATAATTCAAATGAACCAGGAGCACGCGCATCACTTGTGTGTGAATGCGAGACTAGCATGTTTGCTAAGCGATGTCTTTGAGCACTGCTGGTTCTGGGGTAGCTTTGATTTACGTTGGCCTCATCGCATTATACATGATGACGTTTAACATCAGATTTTCAAGTTAGACAGCTCCGTCCGACGACTGAGTCGCATGACCTTTTCTTGCATGCGCTCCTGCGGCCCGGACAACTTCTGCACATGCCTCATCATAATTAATCATCCTTATATGTTATCTAAAGGTAATAAAAACATTTAGCCTATTTTGCCGCAATAGAGAAGGATGTGACACATGAAAATCCGAGATACAAAACAATAAAGGATACAATATAAAAATCCAAAAACTTGATTTAAAGCACCACGTTGAACCAACGGGTGGGAGATTGTGGTTGAAAGCGTATGATATGCGGGAGGGGGTCAGCGAAATGAAACTCAAATCACAAACACTATTGACGTCGGTTCATCGTCATGTTCATAAGTGTCTCCAACCAAACGTGTTCATGTCCTTCGGACCCTATCCCGACGGTCGACGTGAAGACAATCATTCTTCTTGACCAAGTCATCGGTTGACCTTCCTGTGTTCCATCCACACCCGGTAGCGCGAAAATGCAAGTTGTGGGAGTCGGTGTGCTGGCGTGCGTCAAATGTGATCCAGATGTCGGAGCCTGGTGAGCAATATAAGGGTGGTAAGTGGTTCACAACTCCTCCTCCACCAAATACGCAACGACGACCACATTCATTTCTCACGCTGTAATCCCACTAGACTCGGGTTTAGCCGCCAAGGTAGCAATGCTCTAACGTAAATAGTCTGTCGATCTGATGGGCTATGATTTGCAGCCGTGCAGCAGGGTCGAATGCACAGGCGTATTATGAAAACTGCTCTTTACAGCGAGAGTAATATCACGCCAGCTCCACAAGTGGAGAATGGTAAAAAGGCCGTAAGCTTTGGCTGTACGGTTCCTGATCTCTTATTCAATCCTACAGGCGCTATTATAACTGCCAAGATAATTGAATATGTAAAGGAATTATAGTTGCTACCCACAAGAGGTGCAAAGCATAGCTAGAAACCATTGACAGCCAGAGGTAATTTGTCCAATGCTGCTTGGCACTTTTGGAAGCTGTCACAGATTAGGGAATTTCTCGACGAACTACAAGTCAATAAAGTCGGTCACATAGTAGAAGCTCTACACCTTGTAAGTCGTACCCAGTGAACGCCGTTTGTATTGATTCGCCAACGGTGAAGTTAAAGAAGAAAGTTGACAGCTGGAAACCTTTTTTTACACCGATGGATAAATTGAAGGTAGGCGACGGTTTGCCACAGACACACACATGTCTCGAACTGTGCGCGTAGAGCACTTTTATGCCATCTACATATTTATCGGGCACAACTTCCTGACCAGACAGTCAGAAAAGGCACATTTATCCATTGAATCGAAGGCACTTTTGCTGTCATGGGACACAACTACAGTAAGCCGCCAATGAAGATGGCGGTGTTCCAACAATGTACGTAACGTGAACATATGATCAATGAGGTCTCCATTTTGACGAAAGCCGGCTTGCTCCTTTCGCATCTAGCTTTCACAGGTGTGAGTCAGAGGCAAGTTACTTAGATACAAAGGAAATAATAGCGATCCCTCCCTTGATAACACTATCGGACGGCCAACAGTATATTTCCGTTAGTTTCCGGAATAAAGTCGGTAGGCTGAAATCAAAAAGCATTTGGCACCGTTAACAGCTATACCTACTGTTACCAAAACAATCGTAATAATGCAGCTACGTATAACAAAATGGTTTCCCAGTGGATCGCTACAATTTAAGGTCTGCGAGTGTTTCTGAGTGTCCGGTTTTGCTCCGATGTCGGATTAAACCGCTGGTTTGGAAGCGAGGGCTTTAAAGTAAGAGGAAAATGCTTTATACGAATGTAACTATAGTGCCAAGCACTGTTTATCACATTGCTACACTGGTATCTGGTTGGGGTAGTTTCTTCGCAATGCATATTTTCTACGTCAAGAAAGGTTGTCTTGGGATAATGAGAAAGTGTTCCATAGGCTTCTTCCGTAACAAGTGCTTTCTGAACCACCGCTATCAGGCAGTATTCAATAAGAACGGGGATTGGAAATCGATGGCAAACGGCATGGGTGAGTACTGCTAATTATGCTTATAAATTCTATTCTACCTCGGACAAGAGACGATCGGACCGACGCAGGCTTACTTCACGACACGAATGGCCTGCAGTTAATATTCAGGCGCATTATTGCACTACATGTCCTGCGTCAACTGCAAAGCACTACCTCGTAATCAGGGGACTGCAGTTATTTAATAGCGATAGGTCATCGGCATTTTATTGTATATCTTGATTCTCTATCCTATCACTTAGTAACAGCGGCTAGGCTACTTATATATCTATCCTTATATTCGTCAATCGATTATGGTTGTCAACCTTCTGATAAAGCTTAGACTTATAGTTTACTTTAGTTATATGTTATAGTTATAGTTTTATTCTACACCTAAGTCTTACACGAGCACAAACCATTCCACGGGCTCCAACCATTGAAAGTCCGCAACTCTAGGAACCCAGCCAGGAAGTCGAGAATAATCTACCGAGTACAACTCGTTTGTCAGACTTTTTATGCTGCTTCTGTCCGTTGTACGCTGTCCACCACGCCGCCTCATATAGCCCTATCAAGAAATTAAGACCAATTTGTGATGCAAAAGACACGTGCGCAATGCGTGTCAAAACAACCGCAGTTGACTCAGTGACACGAGCTCCAGGAGTGAGTGACTACGTCCACACATGATAGGCTGTCTTTCACTTTGGTTACGCGGTGCAATTACCACACACGAGCAATGGACTACATGCAGCGGTCTAGGTTTTATGCTAAAACCACTTTTTGATGGAGTGACGAAAATCATAGCGGAGCAACAACTGTTGCACTCTCGAGAAAGCAAGGCGAGCTCTTGAGATCCGCATCAAAATGTCCTCTCCAACATGCATACCAGCAGTGATGCAATTTCTCATGTAGACAGAAGTCTCCACAACCCGCAATGTCTCATCACTAAGAGTGAGCGATGCTACAGGCATCTACCAGTCTTGATTAGGAGCTTTGCATTTGGATGAGGAAAAGTGCATCCCATACGTTGACGCTTCATTCACTAGACGGTCAAATACCTTTTGGACAGCAAGTAGACCACAAGTAATCAAAGCCAACTACTAGACTATCGGTAGGATTTAAACGCCATCATGCAATGCATCTTCCAAAACATTTCTGGGGGTATCCACGATGGCGAAATGGAAAAGAAATAGAATGGTAAGTTATTATTGCCGAACTACATTTTTGAAAATAAAGGAAAGCAGAGGATTAGCATAAGCCCTTACTCAACCCTAGGTCAAAGCCTACATGACATACAGTACGGAAACGAACCTCCTGAGAACTGTCAAGAGCACAGAATGAGGAATGGATATGGAATTCGTAGGCTTTTGATAAACATGGCTAAGTTGGATGATCCGGCGCGACCAGTGCCAAACATAGCCTGTCCATTCTGCTGTATCCATTCATGATTTGGAGACAGTTTGCGAAGTATAATGGACACTGAAAGCTTACGAACGACGGGAACCAAACTTATGTCCCCGTAGTTTGAGCACATTGTGCCCGTTTAATTGGAAGCCGGTGACGGCCCTCGATTTGCTTCAATATGAGGGAACCTCCGCTTTTGACCGGATTTTGGGAACGAAGCGGTGGGTATTGAACATCTAATATCCACCATTTTCAGATAGCACGCTAGGTAGACCATGATGGCCGGACACTTCATAACGCCGCAAGAGGTGGAGTTCTTGCCAGATTGCTTGATGAGATGAAGGATCTCTGGAGATAGACCACGCAATAACAGTTCGCCTTCCAATGGATGTAGATGGGACTGCTGCCAGCAAAACTGTGAGGTAAAATGTTCAACTAATCGCTCCAGCCGTCATTAAAGATAATTGATTTCTGAGCCATATGATGCGCAGATTGTTTTGTTTATACTAGGTCAGAAAACTTCGGTGACTCAAATGAGTTAAACATGTTTTTTATCACCGGAGAGACTAACAAGTCTCGTGTCTCTAGCACGTTTACATCATCAGGACTCGCGGTCCTTCGTAAACACCTGCACAATTCTCGATCTAGGGATCGATGTTCTTCACTACAGCTGGTGTCGCCTAGGAACTAGTGACGTCCGTCTATCAGGGACAAAGAGTTAGTGATGATGCCCCTTTCCGTCGAGTGATTGACGCCCTATAATTCTCAACAATGACAGAAACCAGTCATCATTGTTGTTTCCTCGTTGTGCATTTAGTTCATTGTCAGAAGCTGAGCGAAGCATTGTTGACAATGAGGCCTGTTATTCGGTTATCATTGTAGGATTTTATAGATTTTCGACGTTGGGTTGATAGTGCGCATGATGCGCAATACTACGAAACGCATGCAAATCTTAACACGAAGCAATACGTGATCAGAATACAGCTAAGTTGACCAGTACGAATGGCAATTAATTACGCTTCCGCGCCAACTGTACATTGTTGCATCTAGTCAAGTTGTGACTACTTCACGTTTGAGGCGGACGCTAGGTAGCAGTCTACATCGTCGAGTGTCGAAAAGTGGCACTCGAAAGAAACAAGCGCCAGTCAGCATAAAGAGTCAATAATCTGTCTCCATTGTCTGATCCACTAGTGCCAATGTCTAAACTACCCCTAATATTGTGCTAACTTGGTGGCAGGTGGCCTATTCGTGTGTTACACTCCTTGACATGAATGCAAAAATCATACATTATTTAGGAACGCAAAGTCATGTATCTGATGCTTTACACAGTCCGTGATTGTATCCGTGCTGAATGCTGTGGGAGCGTAGGAGGAGACGACAACTGAAGCATGCTTAACATCTCGAGGCTTAGTTAACTTACATGGACCTCGTAGTCTGACTGCACATATCCAACTATTCACGGCGATACAGTGAAGTAGAGAGTTCTCAGCCTTGTCACTCAGTGCAACCCTGACAAGAGCCCAGTCAGAAGCGGCAGCCTATGGTTTCCCGGAAAGGCGCGAATGGTATTTGTTGTCAGGGTTTGTCGAAGAGGTTATACTGTTAACGGTACTAGCGGGCCAGACATGCTTGCTATCCGAGTTGGATCAGAGTACGAACATTGAATGCTGATAGGTCAAACGGAAAACCTGGTCGCGGAAAAGATGGGTCTTCGGTTGGAGGTGAGAAGGTTTTGATCACCTGACATCGAACACTCAGATTTTGTCGCTAAATTACGTCAGGTGCGGTCAGTGAACTGTTGCTGACGGTGACAGTTGAAGACCTAAGTATAGTTGAAAAATGAGATGTTGGGCGATCTGAGTGGAGGTTGAGCAATGAAGAGAAATGGGCAAAAAGGCATAGCAAAAGCCAAAGCAGTAGTATTATCCATATTTAAACAGAAATCGGACGATGTTCCGTAGGTGGAAAATGAGATACCGAGCTGAATATTGACTATTATATCCGTGGTAATTCATTTTATTAATTGAGTGGATTTGTATCGGCGTGTGGCTTTGTCGTTGGCATTTACTACTGCTACATTTAGGTGAAAAGTGTTCAGTCTTTTACGAAAGCCGAAATGTCTCGCGGCCGGATGAAGCTTTCGAGATGTTATAAGCAACCGCCTGCTCAGGAGACGACAGAGGAGGACAAGATCCAGGAACAAAACAAGCTTTCGCCTAACGACTGTCCAGCGCACTGAAATCACCCCAAGGAACAAAATAGCAACTGTCAGAAAAAAGATTGTTAATTAAAGTTACGAAGAGAAGGAGACACTAAGTGTGAATGTGAGATATATTAACCACGATCAACTAAAATTCTCAAAAGATCGTAAGTCATAATCTGCTCATTTTAAGTCTTTTCCCAATGGAAGTTGTAGCCAACGTCTGAAGGAGTAAATTAGTCCCAAATTTTCTGCACTGTGATAAGAAAATAAAGCTTTGAGCAACTTTAGAATTACAGGACAGGAGTAGAAACGAAGCTGCACTTGTCCAGTTTTCCTGCCATCATATCCTTATTTGGCTCTGATCCATGAAACGACAGCATCGTGCATTAATGCATCCAAATAAAGGGAAGGAAGAGTTATGATATAATCTTTGGCTTTAACTAGCTAAACAGCTTGCAGACAGTGGGGCACAATCACTAGATTGGGTATGTCAAAGTAGATCCTTTTCTGTACGCTAATATCTCCTGTTCCTCGTCACTCCTATATGTTTATATAAGTTTGTCGTTCTTGTCTTTCCAGTACGGAAAAGGAAACTATTCTAGTTTTACCACTTCTAACAGGTTTCACTAGTTTAAGGTTTACTGCAATTAGACAAAAAAATAACAATTTCAAGAGTAATGAATGTGAAACAAACTTGTAGTCGTCTTGGCAGGTTTTGTTTGCTACGACCTAATCGATGAATAGAAGCTTAAGGGGTGTAATGTACCCATTATATAACCTGCATTTCGTTCAGTTTTATACTTCCCAAACAGCGCGCCTTAGAATTAGCGGTTCTGCAGTTTTATTGCGCTACTAATTCAATGCGTAGCAGAAGGACGCGGCGATGAAGCACAATTATTATAGACGTGAAAACAGTCAAACAAACCACTCAAAAAAGCGATTATGCGCAAGCAATGTTCCCTTCTTACAAAGCACCACGTTTGTTGGGGGTCCGCTTGCGACACATCTATGTGCCTACCGTATCTGAGCTGTTGAACAATCTCTGCATCTTTCACCTCATATCTCGGTTTCAGTACGTCCTATACTGGTCGGTTAGGATTCGCATTCTAGCTGGGTATGCCATTGACCAATCTGCTTGACATCAGTCTTGGCGGCTCTAATACCGACCTCTTTTCTTGAGTTATTGCTTTTTCGAGGAATACATTCTGTTATTCTAGGTTCAGACTTGATGCCGGTCGGCGCTGGCGACCGAGTCTCAGACTGTTCCACAAGGCAGACGGCGATCCGTCTGGTCTCACTGGTTGCGCCTGTTTCCAATACAAGTTTGAGTCGTTTTGGTGATCCCCATAGTTCGGGTAATCATTTAGCTCCGTCACCTTTTATATTGATCTAATAAAATATATAATCTAATATAAAATATAATAGATATTGTTATTACAAAATATAAATATTATTATTGCTATTAATTAAAATAAATAAATATTAACTATTAATATTAACATCATTAACCATATAATATATTGTATATATAATATAGTATATTCACACACGCTTCTAATAGAGTCTATCATTCAAATTAATTTTGTTTATTATGTGTACAAGTAATCAACCACAAAGCCCGATCCGCAATAACCCCAACGAATGAATGTTTGTGACAGAAGGTGCGAAGCTTACCAAATCTTAGCTGAATTCACTACACTGATTACCACTTTTATATCCTGAGCCAGTAAAAACTTCGGTAAAGCAACCAGAACAAGACTGGAAGAACACTGACTACTATTATAGAGCAAGTAAAATGAATTATCTACAACTCTTTCGAAATATGGTGAAAAACGTTTTAAACATTTTCAGCCTTGAATGTCGGTTCGTTCGCATGTAACATTTAAAATATCTGACTTACTTATTGCGGGACTCACAAAGGTGAGGTTTTATCGTAAGTGTGGAGACGTTCTCTGAATCGAATAGTGGTAAAATTGAAATCTAATAACGTTTTGTGCTACTGCACAGATGTTGCCTCCATCGCATGTTCAGACAGACTGCATCAAAATTTTACCACTCTCCGTTCGAAGCACAGTGGGCGGGGAACTCGCTTCACATCCGGCACGCAAGTTTTTATCTGTGCCCGCATATGCTGCATGAAATTCGTAAGTGCAGTATTGGCCTCAGCATGGGAAAGTCCCCGAGATGTAGAATACAGTAGGTCATAATCAGGTCGACTCGCACGGAAGGTAGGACAAGGTGTAGAGTCCTATTTTCTCGCACCGGTTTTCATACCCCAAGCCACGTAAACTCGGGATGAACCTGGTAGCAACGTGTTGGACTCGTTCGACCTTTTGTGCCTTGCTTCGGGTAAACGGAAATAAGGCGGGGCGAACCTTACTCCAGTATTGGTCTAATGTTGGAAGAGAAGAGGCAAGTGGCAACCTCTACAGACCATGTGCAGAAGCTACGCTTGAGCGCCCAAAGCCTGCGTAGTTCATTACGAGATAGCCTTTTGGTATTGTTCACGGACTTCCCATTGTAGCGTAAGAGTACGCGTAGGTACTTCACGGGGGATGTGGGATTTAACGGTTGGCCATCAAGGGTGTAGGTTCGGCCATCAGCACACTTCTTCAGGAGCATTAATACAGACTTGGCTGGGTTGACCGGCAGATAAACTCCTGCAGACCATGTGGATAGGTGGTTGAGGTCTTGCTGAGGTACGCCACAGTTGTCGGGAGTGTCGATTTCTCTCCAAATCTTCATGTCGTCCACAAATAATGCACAAGGCAACCAGAGAGGGTAAGTCAGTTCGTTGATGTGGATCAAGAACGGAGTGGGCCCCAGCGTAGTGCCTTGAGGCAGGTCGCTTATAGAGGGATACCAGCCAGTTAGATGGTCGTTGACCAGTACCCACCACTTCCGTCTAACAAGAAAGCCGCGGATCCACCGTTGCAGTGAGTCACCAACACCCCACACCCTGAGTTTGTGAAGGAGAATCTTACGGTGGATTTTGTCGAACACTTTACTGAAACCGATGAATATCACTTCGACAGACTTCCCCTTGCTTATTGCCTTAAATCACTCATGCCTCGTCACAAGCAAGTTTGAAATGCATAAGCGGCCTTGTAGAAAACCTTAATGTGTGGGCTTCAGGACATCTTTCGATTGCAGAAACTGCAATAATTCCTATTTTACCATCTCCTAAACAACCATAGCCAAAATAGCTGTAAGAAAAATTGGCTTATAGTTGTCTAATTTGCTAGGGTCACCGATTTTCGGAATAAGTTTCACCACCGAACATTTCCAGTTAATCGCCAGCGAACCTTCGGACAGCGACCTGTTGAAAAGATCAGTCACGACAGGAGAGATTATGGCCGAAAGCGACTTGCGAATCAGTGGGTGAAGCTCATCAGGTCCGGCAGGTTTGGTGCTGTCAAGGCTGGCGAGTAGTTGACATATATCTACAACGCCGCAATCCAGAATGTGGAGTTCGGTAAAAGGGGTATACGTTGAACTCGGAAGAGACTCATGGTCAATTGCAAATACAGAAACGAAGTGCGCCGCCAATGTGGACGCACGCTTACTGTTGGAGGTCAGGGCTGTCCGTCCGGGCCATCTAGCACTGGCACCTCACCTGCCGGTTTCGGACGTCGCTCCGCGTATGTAAAGATTCTCTTTGGGGTGGTCTTCGTGAAGATTGCGAGCTGCTCTTCGAAATGTCGGCGCTTATTCCTTTTTGCACTGTTGCAGAGGTTCCGTTGACTTTATACCCTTCCTACTCATTGACAGAGCCATAGAGGTGGAATTTGTCCTACATTCTGCGCCGCCTCCCAGACAGATGTTCATAGGTTTTGTCAAACTGATGAGGCTTAATCGGTCCAAGCTTCAGACAATTAAGGGCACAATTTGGGAACACAATGATGTCAATCTCTCTTTTATAAATATCCAACAGTCTTCCACAAATGCAGCTTGTGACACAGACCAATCCAGTTGGCTCGCGGCTCGAGTTAGATCAGCGAAGTCCGTTTTCCATTAGTTGTGAGCTGGTTCCAGCGGACTTGAATGCGGCAAAGGTAATTCCATATCAGCTATGAGCAATGAGTGGTCGCTTGTAGCCAGGGGCTCCAGAATCCGAACGTCACGCACTCGTTGTTCGTAGCTCGTTAACATCAGATCGAGACAGGACGGGGTTGAACGTGGTGTTATGCGTGTTGTCTGGCACATGTGTTGCGATGCACCAGTTTCAAGTACCAAATCCACGAATTTTGCTTTAACCTCACTATGTCCAGGCATCAAATGCACATCAGGCCTTCGTATTCGACGACAGTTAAAATTGCCCATAAGTAGAAATTGCGGACGACTCATGTGGGTTCGAAGAATGGGCAGCCAATCCAAACAACGACTCAGGGGCTGCGATAAACTGCCCCCACAAGTAGTTCTCCACGCCTGAGGTGGATGGAGCCCCACCGTAGCTCATACAAACCATCCTCACTTTGATAGGTGCTCACAACTCTGCCAAGCAGGGAAGACCGGAGGTAGAACAAGTCATCACCGCGAGCATTCATTAGATTATCGCAGCGGAAGCACGAGTAACCGTTAAGTTCAAGTTCCTGCGTGTATACCTCTGAATGCAGCCATGTCTCTGCGAGTCCCACTACGTCTGGCCACTCAGACGCAACGAAACAACAAAGCTCATCGCGCTGGTTCATAACACTGCAAACATTTGCGAAGGCTATTTGCAAACCGCAGCAGGAGCCACCGGGCTTGCTTGAAGTGTGAGCAGCCTGTCTATCCTGATTCGCAGATTCTTGAAAAGCACCTGAACATATACGATACAGTGAGTTGTTTCGTCCTAAACAGTACGTCTTTTCAGCTCAATGATGGTAGACTTGAGCCGTTCACTGTCTACTAAGTCCAGGTCTGGATGAATATGGATCTTCAAACCTTGCAGCCTACTTAGGCGGGACAAGATCAGTCTTGGACTGGCTTCGTCCACAAAGTGATTCTCATAGGCCGACTTCGTTGATCACCTTGCTTTCCAAGACGTGCAATTTGCCTGACATTAAGCGAATCCAGACCAGCGTCGAGGTGTGTCAATTACAATCCCTAAAACTCGACATCGTGCTCGTAGCGCACTTGGGGTGATGGATCACTGGACTCCGGCGCGTGGAAGACCACGAGGTTATAACGCCTCTGGTATGATGAGGTTGACCTTTCAGGGCGAAGTATATTGCCAGCCATGCGTGGTTTGGCTCACTTTTGACTTACAGCATTTAAGCATCCAACATCCTTTCGTAATTTTGTTCTTTGTTCTTTCCACTGATCTTCAGCACTCAGACTTTCACCTGCTCGGACATCAGTGCTCGTTGGACACAACAAAGGTAAACAATTTATGCCAGGTAAAACTAGGCTTCTCATAAGGGTTGGACTTCGCGCCGATGAGTTTGCAAGGGTAGAGGAGGAAAACTGAGCTAAAACCTAAAGGCTCTTCGGGCTAGGTTGTTGGGCCAAACATACAGAGCTGTTCGCAACAGAATGAGGAAACCACGTCGGATTTACTGTTCCTGGCTGTATCTGCTTTCGGCCATTTTCACATAAAGTTTGAACGAAATCGTTTGTATTTCACGCAGACGATGAAAATGTTCAATTAATAATCAAACACACGAAAGGTGGTATTTAACTTGGCACAAAACACACGTAAGGGCATCTGCACAGTATCCGACTAACTTGGAACAAGTACCATAGGGTGAGTGCTTCCGCATTGTGAATAATCCGAAACCAAGATGGCAACCAATTGCTGGAGAAAATGGCGGTAGCAAGGTCGCCGAAACCAAGTAGTGAAAACATAAGTATTTCTGGTCGAAAAATGAAGAATCAGAAATGAAACTGAATTGTATCTAAATTTCCACGAAATACTTCGATTGAACGAAGAAATCAAACACAAAGTGATCTTGTCAACACAGCCAAAAATAACTAACCGGGGGCCGTTATCCGCAGTCTAGAAACAGAGACGAAGGGAATACTTATTAGATTATAAGCATCTTCGGATGCACGTATCCTACTTTGATTCAGTGCATAAAAATATAACCTGCAAGAATTTTTGTGACGTGATTCTTTTCCACTTACACAAAGTAGACGAACAATTCGCTTGACCTTTGTTTCCTCGCAACTGGCTGTGATGAGTTGTTTATGGACAGTAGCGTAACCTTCAGTTTGGCATCCATCAGATACAGCAGGATTCGGACGCATGGCTGCAAGCAAATCGCAGCACCAGACAGAAGCATATGTCACTGGGCTAAGGGGGACTGCTTCGAGTCTTCAAGGATTTTTAAAGGTAAATGCAATCTAGCGCGTTTTATCCTCCAGTACCATGTAACATGCGAAAGTTAGAAAAGACTGGTTAGGCCTGGAAGACCCGACCTCTACTACTGTACTACTGATATTGTCAAACGGGCGGAAACTGCGGTCTAATGCATTTCCAGGCATGCTGAACTCTATGTGATTCGGAATCTTGTGAGGCAACCTCACAATTAATTACGATCAGTTGTCTGGAATACCCGCTGCAGAACTGTGCAAAACCGGTTATTGTGACTGCACAAGTACATTGTTTGTCTCACACCAACTCGTGAGTATGATAAAGCATATCTCCAAAATGCACTTTTATCGTCTGTGGATTAAAGTATTACATCAAAATACAATATGCATTTAGGTGTGGCCGACATGCTAAGCGGCACAAGGGTAAAATGAACGATGAACAATGATTTATCACGGGATAAAAGCAAGTGATTGACACATCCCGTAGAGTGGTTAGAGTGAATCGATGAAAGCAAAATATGTGTGGGTAATATACCAAACGTCTGCCGAGATGAATGCGTTGACAAATAACATCAGTGTAAAATTAAATAAATTGGGCGTAAATGTTCAGAAATAGTCTGGGGTGCAGTGGTCGTTGATATAAGGCGTGAGAAAAGTAAAATATGGTCGCTCACGGGTCTCTTTGATACATAGAGCCTGTAGCAAAGTATGCTTGGCGTAATCCACAATAGATGAGTTTAGGTAATAATAAGTGCTGGGAGCCAAACACAAATTCTAATCGTTTTTTGAAAACATCCAAGCTTGGGGAGGATACTACTGAGTTTAGCGATGCTTTCCAGGGTTGGCAAACCCGAAGGGAAAAGTAATTTCGTCAACACTATACGAGGCTATATTATTCTTCAATTTTAAGCACTTATCCCTGAGGAACCTGATGTGACTAAGTTTCAGCAGGTGGCATCATACGTGGTTGGGCTCACAGAATATCTGATATGCTAATATGAGATCGCCGCGTAGCCTTCGATAGTATCCGCTGAAAATTCCCAGCAACTTCAGACTTCGGTGGAAAGAGTGATAGCGCAGGCACTTGGCATTCTTTGTTGCTTCGTTGTGGTACCTCTAACGCCTCAAGACTGCGCTTCAACCAAGGTTGCCAAGCTTGGATAGCATATTCAACATGCGGGCGCACGTAGGAATTGTGCATCATTGAGAAGATTGATGGGTCAAACTTCCCAAATGCTCTTTGCAACATGCCGACGTACTGGCTACCTGTTTCCGCAGCTATATTAACCAGTTTGGAACAGTGCAGGTCGCTCTGTACAAACACTCCAAAGTGACTTTTCTGGGAGCTGGCCTGCAGTCCGTTTGTCCCAAGCCAATACGTGTAGTCACTTCTATGGCGTAACTGCACAACGCGACATGTGTCTATGTTGAATGGTAGGGCGTTTTGAATTGACCATTTCGACACCGTGTCAAGATCGTACTGGAGCTATTCGTGGTTGTCCGGTCCTCTGATCCTACGCCATATCTTGATATCATCAGCGAAAAATAGGAAATCGGAAGCAATGGAACTCTGCAAATCGTAAATGAACACCAACAATAGACGAGGACCAAATACCTAGCCTAGTGGTACACCACACATCACATCGATTGCATCGGACAAAGATTATCGGACTCTCACGTCTAGCGTCGTTCGTGCAGCAAATTGCTAACCAACTCAGGATTGGGTCGCCAATGTCAAAGTCCAGAAGCTTTAAAGAAGAATTAGATGGTATAAGTGATCAAACGCTTTTGAGAATTCCAGGTAGAGGACATCGACTTCTGCTCCATTAACAGCGGATTCAGCCCAGCTTTTACGTGCAAATAATACGTTGGCATTGCATGAACGCTTTTTAGAAAGACCATATTGATCTGCGGCTATTAAGTTGGGGCTTTCCAGACACTGCATCAACGCATCTGCGATGACTGATTTCATAACTTGGGATAGTACAGGAAGTAGCGTCATTGGACGGTATTTGGTATAGCCCGTGCGGCTACCTCATTTACGGATAGGAGTGATGACCCCATCTTCCACACTGGTGAAATATGGTTCTCTTCTAGATATCGCTTATGAAAGACAGATAGTGGTTTTGCAAGATCACCAGCTACCGCCTGCAGAGCCTTCGGTCGGATGGTGTCGACTCCAGAAGACTTTGGATACGCAAGGATAACAACTTCTTCAACACAGCTTCCGCAGTAATGGTGATGTTGTTTAAACCCGACGGTGGAATAGTAGAAACAAGGAGAATATTTAGGCTCGTTATCTGCCGGAAAATTGAAAGAAATGAAGACATAGAAGATCGGCTGCTTTCCTTGATCCCCGCGTGCATCCATCAGTCGTGACTAGTGCTGGAATCCCCCGGTTCACCTTTGAATGACCGTTAACTTGTCTGTACAGAAGTTTGTGGTTCGTGCAGAATCGCTTTATTAACGCTTGCTGATGCGTGACCTTGTCTTCGCGGATCAATTTCACACGTAATTTACGATGTGTCACGTATGCAGTCCAGGTTTCGGCATTCGAGCATTCCTTATGATCTCGCCATGACAAATCCCTCCAAGACATACATTTACGTATTCTGCTCCTCAGAAATGACGTATATTGGCTTTCAGGTTGAAAGTACTTCTATTTTGTTGCGTGTGCTACCAGTGTGATAAACGTACTTATGAAAGCTATCCAGGCAATATCTGGGGGCATTTGGTTAAGAAAGTCCAAGGTGTATCCTTAACAATCGTAGATAACACATTGTAGTGAGTGACATTATGCACTTCAGCATCCTCTTTTTCTGAATACTTTGCATAGCATATACAGTCAAAGAATAGAGTCCCATGGTCACTGCGACCCAGTGGTGTGCTTGTAACTATCCCGTTAACTCTGAGTTCTTCGTTAGTTAGCAAAAGATCCAGTATCGACGGCTTGTTAGCAATTCGAAATCTGGTGGGAGAGGTTACGTGGTTGTACAGAGGGTGGCTAACAATTAGCTCTTGCAAGCAAGATTTAAACTGCACACCTTCGGTTTCTGCCGTTTCTGTCGTGCATAATAAATTCTCCAGCGATAGGAATGCGGGTGCAGAACTTACTCAAAGCGAATTGAAATATTCAGTTTAAGTCTGTTCCCGACGTTTCGTTTGGTGGGCGGTAAATCACCGTTAGTAGATAGGCGGCACCAAAGCGAATCAAGAGCGCTGATTCCCGGGTGGTCGATAACTTCACATTGGAGGTTTGTATTATAATAATCACACAACCACCCCTTTCAATCGTTCCGAAGCAGCGACATACCGCCTAAATTAATCTCAGAATCGGTTATCTCAAGGTTTAACCAGGTCCCTGTATTCATGATCAGAAATCGCGTTTGTGAGGCATGGATTTCTCTACTTTCGGCCACGTTACTTAGAAGGTCTTGATCGTTTGTGCACATGCAATATAGGGTTTTTGTTGTAAAGGAATGCGTTGATGGATGTCAACATTTTGTTAGTTTTTTTGACAGACCTTTAAGTGTCTGGTGCTTAATCGTTTTTTGGTTCATGAATTTCAGTCACGTTGCGTGGCATTATTGTACGTTCCTGAACGGACGAATCACTCGTGTTTTGCTCTGTCCTGTTGTGTGCTGTGAGGAGTGTTTGCCGGTCTCTCCGCAGAACGGTCCGGATAAAGAATTTACGGCATCTGCCTGTTCCATCGAATTGGTTACGACTCTTCGCCCTTCGTCTGCTGTCCTTAGCCGGTTCTCTTTGTGCAACCTGGCTCAAACTTTAACCAGTTATCCAACGGAACGTACTTCATTTCCTCTGAATGTAAGATTACTTTCATTCCTCTTGGATAGATGCCATTGTATTAAGTTGGTGACGGAAATCTTGTCGAGGATTTGACAATGACATTGTCAACAGAGAGTGCTTCGCGGATGCAGCATCACTGCTCTCGGTCATGCGTCAGCGCTTTGTAATCAGGAGAATGCAGTAGCTCGGGAACACCGTGAACAAATATGGCTTTCGTGCTATCACACTTAGAAATACCGCGTTGGTCACCTGTTTCTTGGGCGATCTATCCAAGGTAGATCGGGTAATATGCGCACATCGCTCGTTGCGTTGTGAAGACCAACTGCTGAAAGCAGGATAGCCTCTGTCACATTCACTGATTCTAATGTTACTCAAAGTATTCGAGGTTAACCAGAGTGCACTTAGGTCGGGTGACGCGCTAACCGTTGCTGCAGTATAGGCTCAACCCGAATACCAACCGCATCGCAGATGGAACTCTACTGATTGCGATCTTCTTGCAACTTGCCTTTTATTGTGCCAGCTTTGGACTAGGGAACATTGGTGCACACGAGTTATAGCAGAGTCGTTTTGTGTAGCACGTGTCGGCTTTCAAGTTGTTACTGGTAGTCTGGGCTGTTTAGCAGACTCCACTGGATTTAACGGTGAAATTTGCGTTACTCCACGTGTGTTCGGTACAGAAGAGGGACCTACGTGTGTCGCTCCCGGTGTGTTTGTCGAGGCAATCGTTGCGTACGTTATCTGCTTGTTATTTGCACCGCATTGTCCTCGGCTCTGATGTGTTTGTGTCATGGCTGAATTTATTAGCTGCGTCCCCGTACTTCACTAAAAGGAAACATTAAATTCCTATAGGAAATTACTTTCACCTTTCTTGATCTTTGGTTTCTACTAATGAGGTGATGTAAAAGTTTTGATGTTGCTCTGAAACGTGAATTATTTATAACTACAATATCAAATATTTCGAGTAGTATTGAACGGGGTGCCAGGGATAAGTAGCACCTCTGGTAGGGGACCTGCCTTACCCTACAGGGTAGTCCGCTTACCTTTGGTCTCCACCTGTCACGCAGCTCCCACCTGTGGCTCCAAGAAGCTGCTTACACGCGGCAGCGGCCACACCCCGGTCAACCGTCAGGCAATCACGCTAAACCAGTTGAGGGTGTGTTCTTACCCGAGTGCAGCTTCAGTCCTGACAACGGGAAGGAAGAGATCGACCCCTGATCCAATGGCTAGAAGTTAAGACAATTTCCCAGATCCCAGCTGTCTTTCAAGTAGCACTTGGATGTACAAAGGCCAGAGGTGAACCCTCGAACAGAAGCCAGATGAGGTTGGGGTCCTCATACGTACCTATGATCCCCACTAAACTTTATGACATGTCCGTTACCCGCGATTCTTCTCATGCAACGGCGTTCCCGGTATGCGACGCGCTCTGCGCCAACCCAGTACCCAGATTGACACTTAAGCTAACTGGGTCCCTCAATCACCGGAATCTACTATTACTTGGATACTGAAATGTCAGAATCGTGTGGGATGTCAGCAGCAAAGCATTGACGATTCGCACACTACATGACTACCAGATCGACACTGCATGCATGTCAGAATCTCGAATACCCGGCTATGGCTCTCGACAAATCAAAATCCCTGGTATAGACACCGCATATTGGCATTACCACAGTGGGCAGGAAGATAATTCTGGCAATCATGGGGTCGCCATGTCTTTCAGTTGCCAGGCACATAACCCTCTCCTTTCATGGAAGCTAGTATCAGCTAGAATAACACTTGCAAGCTTCAAAGTTCACCCAGTGAATATGACCATAATCTCTGGCTACGCAACAGCCCTACCTTCAGCGGAGAGGAACAAAGAGGACTTCTACGATACACTACCGACAACGGTGAACCATGTTCCAAAACGCGACATCCTCATTATTGCTGGGAACTGGAATGCACGAACCAGCATAGGGACCATCAGACCCGTCACGTAATTGGGTGCTACGCCCTTGGAGAGTGCTGTGGTAATGGAGACCGCTAGCTCAGCTTCGCTGGCCTTAACCGGTTGTGCGTAACCAATACTCGCTTCCAGCATCCCTAGAAGCATCTTCCGACGTGGTACTCCGATGATGGTCGTAAAGCAAGCCAACTATATTACATCTTAACTCGAGCCCAGTGAATGTTCACCATCGATGCCTGTCGACCGTACAGAGGGGGTGAAACGGGCAATAAAAGTGGTTCAGACCACGCACTCCTGTGCGGAAAATTCAGATTCCATTTGTTGTGGAGTTCTCCGGGCTGGGCGACTTGGTTTCAAACGTTTCGCCACCATTCGAGGTGGCATGTTCAGTGTGGGATTGATAGCAGTTAAGTAGCAGTAACTGGTAGAAAGCAAACCCAATAATGAATACTGTCAGCAACCACTCCGTTCTCTATATAGACATACGGGGCTATTAAGTTTGGCTCGTTCTCATCGGTGAATCATTGTGTTCAACGGTCGTGAACGAGTAATTGTCATTGGCTGCGCAAATGTTGTTGTGATGTGGTTGGGATTATCACACTCGGATTGGTGCAACGGGAGTGGGTGCGAAGTCTGGGCTCACATCGACCATGCTGTTCATTATCTGTGTGTTGGATTAGGTTCTTTCGAACTACGGTAGTTTATCCTCTTTTGTTCTCTCTGTCTCAGCGATTGGTATATTGGATGAATGGCGATATGCATATTGACTGAATTCGTGGTTGGGAACCAGGCTTCAAGAAACCACCTCCCATTTTGTGTTTCTCCTTCGGTCAAGATCTCTACGTTGTTCCCGTCGAAGCTGTGTCCCTCTTCATCCACGTGTGCTGAAGCCCATGAGGTTGGCGTAGATTCGGCTTTTGAGGGCTTGCGGTTTAAGCATCTCCGAAGATGCTTAAACCGCAAGCTATGAGGAAACGTATAGTTCTGCCGTACATAAGGAACATATCTGAAATCACTGCCAGCTTGTTCAAACAACTTCACACATGGTACCCCACAAGCCAATCGCCATTCTAAGGAAAACATTGTCAAAACCAAAATGAAAGCAAGAGACAATAGAACGACGGAATGTCGTATATAGAATAAACTGCGTAAACTGTGAAAAGCGCTATGTGGGATAAACAGAAAGGAAGCTGTCCACAAGGATAAATGAACAACAAAGAGTGTGTTAGAAACATTACGCAACCTTATTGGTTTCAGCACACGTGGATGAAGAAGGACACAGTTTCGACGGGAACAACGTAGAGATCTTGACCGAAGGAGAAACACAAAATGGGAGGAAGTTTCTCGAATCCTGGTCCTCAACCAGGAATTAAATCAATATGCATATCGCCATTCATCCAATATACCAATCGCTGAGACAGAGAGAACAAAAGAGGATAAACTACCGTAGTTCGAAAGAACCTAATCCATATGTCTATATAGAGAACGGAGCGGTTGCTGACAGTATTCATTATTGGGTTTGCTTTCTACCAGTTACTGCTACTTAACTGCTATCAATCCCACACTGAACATGCCACCTCGAATGGTGGCGAAACGTTTGAAACCAAGTCGCCCAGCTCGGCGAACTCCACAACAACTGAGCAAGCCCCCCGAGCTACCAATATTGCAAATCATTTCATTCAGACTCCATTTGACAACTTGTCCAAAGACCGTTCCATCAAAGCGTAACAACACTGTCCCACTGGCAAACACTGACTTTGCCGATCCTTTGGGGCAGCAATAGAAGCAGAACTTTCTGCCAATGCATCATGCCTTTTACTTGCAGATAAATACGAAGCACGTTGGTCTAGGCTAAGATCGTCACTTCAACGCGCCGCTTTATATACCCTGGGCTCTACCTCTAAACCTTTGAAGGACTGGATCCCTGTAGATACTATCCGCTTGTCTGCTAAAGCGAGAGAAACACGTCTCACGAACTCCCCAGACTACTGTTGCTTGAGATGTGGGGCAACCTGCTCAGCATGGAATAGTCGCAACGGCTACTGGCCTGATATTGCAAGCAACATGGAAGCGGTATCCAGTGCTGGCAATTTGGGTCATCTCTTTTGTCTGGTCCGTTAAGCTCCTGGCAAGCGCTATTCACCACAACCGATGCTGCGCTGTTCGGAAGGCCAAATCATCCCTGCACAAAAGGAAAGCTTTCCAGATGGGTAGAGTATTATAGCAACCTTCTAAACCGCTCACTACACAGCACCACACCCATTTCAGCAATAAATTACTCAGGATATAACGCGGATTGCTCACCGCCATCTCCTACAGAAATTGCAGACATTGTTGGTCGCCTGAAGTCAAAGAAAGCTCCTGGAGCTTACGAGATTCCAGCGGATATGTAAAAAGCTTGCCTACCAGCTCTCCTTGACCATTTCCAGGAACTCTTCTGCTCGATATGGGAGACCGAAATCTGTCCTTCCTCGTGCCGTCCCCCAGTACCTGCCGTTTGCAAAGAAAGG
>CALYDF020000843.1:0-21539 GCA_944474145.2 Dicrocoelium dendriticum | reverse complement strand
TTCTCGCATTGTCGAGCTATATACAATTTATTTATTTATTTATAGTTGCTACAGGAATCGATTTATGCTACCAAAGTTGTTTTCGCACGCTCCGCGCACATATCCCGAAGCGCCAACCTGCTGCTTTTTAACAACACTGATAAAGGATTTTCCGGGCTAGCTGGTGGTCCTAGCGTTACTCCTACAGGATCATTCCTAAGGATGCTGCGACCCTACAGTTCGGTCGCTATCAGCCGCCCACTACGAGCCAAGTTGAACGGCCGAACGAAACAGGAAACATTGTCGGTCAGTAATGCAGACGAACTCCACGTACTTTTGTCCTTCGCATGGCACATTCACCTACGATAGCCAACTCCGCCTGTGCGACTGGGACAAAGAAGTGAGGATCACATACCCTCTGCCTCGCGTGCCCGGACAAGTGCAGCGTTCGAGTACAACAACGGCCGTCACTGAACATGGTACCATTTAGCGGCAAACGAGGTGATCCAGAATGTACAGGAGAGGCCAGAAGAGAAAGCACCTGTTCAAATTGTGCAATTGTGTTCCACCCCATGTGTGGTGGTGTAAGTCAACTGGAATCTAATAGACAAGTCAATCTGAGCGATGCGCTCTGGTTCTACCAAACATGCAGAGCAATGCCAATGGTCAATTATATATTGGTGCCCATGAAAAACGTGAAAAGCTGAGTGAAACAGTTGAGCAGATGGAGACCGTTAGGGCTTTGCTAGTAGAAGCTGAAAACACCAAGCTTGTTCTACAGCAAAGCTTTCAGAGCTCTATCTCAAAGTCCTATGGTAAAGTCAGTCTTGTTAACCGCTCATGGCAGCTGAGCCGCCTACATAGACACTTACTAACCATCTAAGTGGAACAGTGACATACAACATGTCACTTTTTAACTATCCCTGTATACCACACCGGAAGAGTCGGTCACAAAACCGGCAACCCAGAACCGAGAAACCACACGTTAGTAGCCTCAATAGAAACGCTCGAAGCGACAGTCTTATGTCCATTTATGGAAACAAGCACGAGCGATGCGAGGCACTTTTCACGCTTTTCAGTAGTGCCTGCTAAACAAATCAGTTTGTTAGCAACGACTCTCCAATCAACATTCACTAGACAGGGACACATTGAGTACAATATCGTGTATACTAACGTCTCAGTATCAAGTATGACAGAATAAAGTGCAATTTGTTAGACCTTGTCACCAGTGGAATTCCATTTGCAATGCGATTACTATTCGGCTTGAGCTCAGTATACTGGGACGCGTAGCGCATCTCCAATTTAGTGTACTAAGATGAACAGCGATTTTTTGAAATAACATTGAACTCAACAGCGGCGACAGAGACTGTCCTACTCTCAGCAGTTTGTCTTCACAACTCATCGAGCGGGGTACGCATACTGCCAGATATTCATTCTAAAGGGCTGTCAAAGAAAAGCTCAACAATGGCGACCCTCCCAGAAACGAAAAGAAAAACCCTTTTTTGTGCATGGTGTTCTTGCACTACAGAATTTATCTGATCACGATGTGCAGGCTCAGGGCAGGGAGCACTCTCTGGACAACGTTATCGCAAAATTGTTGACGAGAATTACTTCATCTCTAATCTGCAATGGTTGCGACCCAAAAATATCGAAAGTGGTGCTACACTCCGAAGAAATGACAAAAGTTCTATTGGATAGCTGGTTGGAGTATCGCTGCAAGTTACCAACAGATATTAGGCTAGAGATAGCATGCGCACGGCCACGAGTGGTCAGCACTTCGTTGGAACATGCAACCTCAGTAAAATCTTTGACCTCACAATCTTGCAGAGTGCTGGACATAATAACACTCGCGAGACCTGACAGAACATCGTGAGCTGGAGCACCGTGCTGCCATGCAGCCTAATCGAAGTTCAAGAACCAGCGACGCAAGCCAAAAATGTTTAGTGACCGACCGAAGAACGGTCGGCTTAAAACAAAACAGGAATTTGACTTGCACCAACACACCTGTACAAAATATCATTCTGTCTGTATGCTAAGACCAGAGATTTTCTTAGTAAGTAGGCTGAAGTTAGAGAACGTCAGACGTCACAGCCGCAGGATCTCATTATGGTTACGGAGACCTGGATAAGCTATGAGATGGCTGAGGCTGAGGTAAATGTACCTGATATTTTGCTGTTTCGGAATGATAGGAGTGGAGAAGATGGTGATGTAATTATGGAGTGCAGTGCTAATATCCCATATGAACTACTTGACCACCCGGAGATCCGTGCACTAGATTCACTTTGGTGCCAGAAATGGTTACGGAACATAGGAAGGTGCCTTGTAGCCATAATTTACAGTCCTTTAAACTCTACGTGTAAAATGGACTCCAAACTGAACCACGTTCTTCAAATTACAGAAGAGTAGTAGGGGGAGTTGAATGTTATAGGTAGAAATTCGTCACATCTAGACCCACTCAGACAGCCGTCTAGATGTGACGAATTTCTACCTATAACATTCAACTCCACCTACTACTCTTCTGTAATCAGTACGCAGACCAAACTGCTTATAATTCCAAAAGTTAATTGGCGGCTTACGTTTGGTTATCTCGTCGCTTGGTGAGGGGGCTACCCTGTCCTCTGCACGGCAGTAACGTGTAAGTCAGTGGATAGTGAGCGGCGCTATATCACTTCTAATACTTTTTTCACGACGGTCGTTGCCGTCCCCCGTAGCTCAGTGGTCTTAACCACGAACTGGGAACAGTTGAGTTGCGGGTTCGAGCCCTACCAGGGTCCGATGGAATGCGTACTACTGACGATTCCCGTAAGGATGAAACGCGCGTACAGTGCCTTTTCCTGGCGTGTGACGGCTGTCTGAGTGAGTCTAGATGTGACGAATTTCTACCTATAACCATCTTCAAATTGCTTAGAGCAAAACATACAGTCACATTCTCATCGCAAGCGACCTTAACGTGCGGCAACAATTTGCACGCAGTTCAAACCCGGTTTACAAGAGGTAATTTCCAGCTATCCTATGTAAAACCACATAACGATCCCTACCAAATTTCTAACTTCCAACGGTCCAACAATAATTGCCCTTGTGCGCACCAACGGAGAACTCATGGTCGATGGTGTAATTACTTGCACCCCCATGGCGTCGCAGTGAACACGTTACTTTATTGTTTGGCAATGTTTGCTATGCGTCATATCCTGAAAAGGAGGATGATGGTGTATATACCGTCAAGCGGTACCACATGTAATCCGCGATTCTTGAGGAGGCACCGTGAACCTACTTAATTGAATACCCGCTAGCAATCGAATGGAAAACCTTAACAAGCGGATTTAGCAAACTGATAGCGCACCTGTCAGAACAGAAATCCTTCCAGCCTCAAAGAATAAACGTTATTTCTGTGCAGCATAGCGCACAAATGTATGTCATTGTGTGATACGGCATGGAAAGCTCACAAGGACTCCACGAATTCCGATACCTGGACTGTTTACGTGGCACATCGTAACTTTTGCGTGAAATTCGTCCGTGAGGACATGGTGCCGTATCAGTGGGAGTTAATAAAGCGATTTTACACAAACCGCAAACTCTGATACAGGCATGTGAATGGCCTTCGTAAGGTGCAGTGCGAAATTCCAGCCATGGTCACGACTGACGTGCGCATGCGATCAGCAACGGAAGCAGCTGTTCTCTTACAGTTCCATTATTCACATACGTTCCAGTAAGTAAAGGGTCAAAGGTTATCCCTGTTTCTAGTGTCCCATCGTCAGCTTTATCCACTAGCACTTTTACTGCAAAGTCTGTGTTAAAGTACCTGTTGTCCCTGCGTATCCATAGCTCTCCTGGTGTAGATAACATTCGACCGAAGGCTCTACAGCCAGCAGCCAGTGATCTGGCGGGACCACTGGCTATTTTCTATCAGCGGTGTCTAGAGGATAAACAACTTCCACAACTATGGATACGAGCGGACATGACTCTCGTCCATAAGGGAGCTAGGCGCACTGGCCTAAGAAATTACCGTCCAAAGCGCTGCTTCCTGTGCTTTCCAAGGTTATAGAGTTTATCATCACCGATGAACTTAGGCCATATCTGCAAAACCACATAATAATAGTCCAGAAGCAACATGGCTTTCGACGAAACCACTCATGCACCAATAACCTGTTAATTGCACGCAGTAGCTGGATTAAAGCAGTTGATGATGGAGTAGGTGTCGATGTCCTTTATCTGAACTACTCGAAAGCTTTTGATTGCTTGGACCACGGAATGCCATGGCATTAGTGACCCACTCCTGTGCTGGATATGCAATTTCCTGCACGAAGGTTAGTTGGAAATGAGAGTGTGAGAATTCCTGTCCGACGCAATTGAAGTGCAATGCAGCATACCACAAGATTGGGTGCTAGAGCCTCGTTTGTTCTTGGTTTTCATGAATGACTTAGCGAGATCCATTACTTCCGATTTCCTATTATTCGCGGATGATATCAAGATGTGGCGAGTGGATAGGGGACGGGAATACCATAAAAAGCTTCCCTGTAACCAAAAAATCCTTGCGAACTGGTCAAAATACACTACCATTCAATGTGGAGAAATGTCGCACCCTATGCATGACTGCATGTATTGGCTTGGGTCACACATAACAAAAATCACTCTCTACGAACGCGACCATAGTATGCGCATTCAAAGTGACATCAACTCTTCAACACGGTCTGAGGCGGCTGCGAACAGAGAAAACCAGCAAATCGGCCTGTAACGGAGAGCATTCGGGAGTTTTGAAGCATTCATCTACCTAAGAATGCACAACTCTTACGTGCGCCCTCACGCTGAATACGACATCCAAGTTTGGTAACCATGGTTGAACCGGGACTTTGAAGTGATAGGGACACCACAAGGCAGGGCTACAAAGAAGGAGAATGGTCTACACAATCTGTCTTACCAGCAAAGGTTGAGGTCACTTGGAGTATCCAGCGGACGCTACCGAAGGCTGCACGGCGATCTCATATTAGTGCATCAAATATCAAGTGACCCTAATAACGTATGCCAGCCCTAGCTGAATTTCAGCCAGGACACCAACCTCGAGGCAACTGTCTAAAATTAAGTGGACAATGCAGCCGTCGGGAATGCCGGCGGAAAAATTTTCTGTTTGGGTGTGCCAACCCTGGAACTTTCTTCCTAACTCACGTGTTTCCTCCGCCACCTAAGATGTTTTGAAAATGAGTGGAGGTTGTCTTAGATCCCCATCACTTCGTTTCCTAAGCTGTTCTAATTTGGGATATATTTATCATTACTGAGTGAGTATTCTGGTTTTTAATTTTCTCACCGAGTGCTTCAGTCATATCTGAAGACAAATTTTCCAGTTGTGCGCATTCAATTCTCATTCAACACTGCCACTCACTGACGCATTTTCTCGATATACGCTTAAAAGGATAATTCACCTATATTTTGATATAGCAGTTTTCCCCCTATTGTCATGTGGGACTTGACAAGCACCTGCTTTTTACCCGTGACAAATCGCTGTCCACTGGTCATTTAATTATGCAGTTTGATGCTATTTGGACAAACGTACGCAGTGTTCCTCTTTGTAACCTAGTGTACTAGAACCTTGACAATTATGCTATCGAAATGCACAAAGGCTTGCAATGTGACAGGCGCCACAATTATAGCATGGTGTTGGTGGTCTTTGGAACCAACATATTTGATTTAAAAATCGGTTCTGTTCAATTTAGAATCGATGACTTTATCAACGAGGTCATAACTGAATTACAGTTTGTGCATAACGTTTCAAGTCTATCATGCTGAGGTATTGTGTTACTGGAACTTACCAGGAAACATAGCAGCTGGAGTCCAGTTTTGATTGTAATCTCCTTCCGACATCTGACTCTGCAGGTGATGTTAGGCCAGACACAAAACAATACCTTAAATTGAGCACCTGACATTTTTATATCAAAATCTTGCACACTCCATCTTTACTCTTACTGCTTTTGTTACAATATCTCCTACTGCTCTAGTAATCTTTAAGCGCTTATAACTGACGTTAAATATACACGTCTGTTCTCTAAAAACTGCTGTGGGTTTATCCAGTATTTCGTGCAAACTGAAATCTTTTATGTTTTGGCGGGGTTTAATTGCCATATCTTGTGCTTTCGGAATATTCAAGTTTCTGCATTAAAAGCAGTATCTTTGCTGATTCATTCAATGTTGAATCGTTGTCAATAAAGGTATGCTCATATCTCTTGTACCAAGCCAAACATGTATTGCCACTCACTGGGTTATACCTGAATTTTTAAATTCTCTAATGTATATTTGAGTTGAGTATAAAATACTACTGTCTGGGACCACACCTTTGGCAGTTAAAAACATTAGTACCAGCACTTCAAATTACTTAGCTGTTGTTCCGTTTGCCATTGTTGACTTAGTAACGTTTGCACGATAGCGCTTCGATCAATTATCTCCGTCGCCAAAGTTAAGTATCTTGCTTGGCAGTAGTGAGACAAAATTAACACTGCTTTAAAAGTTTAGTTGCACATGCGAAAGTACAACACTCATGAAACTCAACGCAAGTTAGCCCACGTGCAAACACGCTAGCTTGGAACCGAACGATTTTCACGTGCCGTCTGATTGGTTGAAAACTGAACGCTGGCTCACACACGTAATCTATCTAACTTTCCCAAAACCCCAAACACGGCACCTTCAGCCACCTACAATGATGGTTTTTCTATCAATGCGGTTATTTTCGAGGCGGATGGATTTCCGATCACCAAGCATCATATTATTCTGGACCGATGTACAGAGCGTTTGCATTCTCAAATCAAGTGGCCTCCAACGTCCATTCGTTGACACAGTGCACTATGTTGCCTACCGTGACTCGTCCAAATGGATCTACCCAGCGAAGAGGAATTCTGCCTCCAGACTAGGCACTTAAAACCATATAAGGCTACCGCCTCAGAAAGGATTCCTCCTTACCTGTACAGATACGGCGGCATGGCTTTCCTTAAACAGCTGACATTGTCATTCCAAGATCTGCCGAATCAGTTGTTGTACCGATTTTCAAGAAAGACGCTTGAAATTCTTTGGTCAGTCAGGTTGGGATTGGTCTGATTTCGGTTGCTGCAAGCTATTGGTATGCACTCTACTTCGTAACCTATCTCCAATACGTGACACATACTACCGTGAAGAACAAGCAGCTATCCGTCCAGACTGTGGACGCGTGGATCAACTCCTCATGTTCCGTAAACTCCTTGGACGTCGTCACACTATCATGGTACTCTTAGACTTACGGACTGCATTTGACTCGGTTGCTCGACCTGCTTTACTGTGTTACCTGATAAAGAACGGGATGTCAGAGAAGTATACCGCCATCTTACAAGCACGTTACGTTCACAGACAGAGTCAGGGTCTATGGCAACCTTCACTCGCCCTTCCTTGTCAAAAGCGGTGTACGACAGGGCTACCCTATTTTTTCACCCCTCTTCGCAAGCGAGTACGTTCGGTAGAGAGCTCTAGAAGGGTTCAAAATTTTGGCCTAGAGCTTTTATAGGGTAAGTGCGCGACGAACTAAGATTATGCTGATGACAGCGCCTTACTTTTTGACGATCCATAGAGTATGCAACTCATTCTGAATCGCTTGGTGGTTGAAGCATCTAGTTATGATATGAGTTTCGCTTCATTGAAGTGCAACGCGGGCTCCAAGCTTGGCGTAAATCTGCACACGTGTTCACCCTCGAAGGTGAAAAACTTGAACTGGTAAATAGTTTCGTCTGCCATAAGAACCGTGTTTCTGCTGGCGGCACTATTTCCAAGCAAGATACTGTCCGCATCGCCAAACCCAGACCAGCATTTGTCAAACAGCGGCACTTGTGGCCTCGTTGTAAAGTCTTCAGCTCGATAAAGAGCCACGTTTACAGTGCTTCTGTTCGTCCAGTGTTGTTTATGCGAGCGAGTCCTGGCCATTTCGCTTGGAGGACATGCGCTGACTTTCCCTCCTGAACAACGGTTTCCTGAGGAGAATCGCTCATGTATTGCGGCAACACCGCTTTCATAGTGATGGTGTAGGCGTTGCGTCTTGGGGAATGCGAGTATTCCTTTCAGCAAGCTGACTTAGCTACAACTATTGAGATGGATCGATAGCGTCTTACGCACTGTGCCTGAGCATTTGCCGTGCCGTGTTTTATTCGCTCTTTCAGGACTGGTCTGCGGGCGACCGCGTGGCGGTCATTATTCCACCAGGCGACAGCACATAACATCACTGACGTCACCTTTGATCGCCGATGGATCCGTACGTCTAGCTGGAAGTGTACCCGTGGATGAGGTGTGTTAGTGCCTTAACTCGCTTGAAGATATGGCGCGCAACCGAAATCAGCGGAGCTATTGTGTACTGCATTGTATTGAGTTACATATTTAATACCCCGAGCATAAAACTGCCCGAAAAGAAACTTTGGCGTATGGAAAACGTACAATATATTTAAATGTTGGATTGGAAATTCCCACCGTATGGTTGCATTGTGGCACGCAATCTCCATTGAGGTCTCGATTCAGTTAGAAATAGATTTCCGTCATTCCGATCACAAAGACCATTACTGCAATAGAGGTGTTTCGGTGTTGTTGTTCCCAACACAGACCGGATATCTCCATATGATGAATCCAAAGGAGGACGAAACCGGTGGGAGGAACAACACCGAAACACCTCCACAATGAAGCCAACAACCAGCGTATTGCCGAGTTGGACGCCAGAGAATATGATGATATTTTTCCCCATTTTACTTTGCTACGATCAAAAGCTTAGCCTGAGCTATCGATGTGAAGATTCAAACAACTCAGAAAACAAGTTCCAAGCCTAATTTGACGCTAACAGCATCTAAGCTGTGCAGTAGAAACGTTTAGGTCACGTAAATGTTTCCACGAAAAGAATTCTTAACCCATCACTCATCTGGTCCTGATTTTCATAATGCCATATAAACTAATAGTACCCGAACATAGCTTGTCCTCCGTCAAACCACGCTGATCTCTCTCTTTAGCCTCTTTCGATGTTCGTACCCAACCAAATCCATCAAGCAACGGCCCTTGCACACAGGTTGCATAACCTAGATCTTCAAGTGCGTCGCGTCTCTGGAATAAGTGACTTCCCTCACGTCACGCTCCATGAAAAATATGCATATCATAACATGGTTGGTCACACAATTCTGGAGAGATCGATGAATCTGACGCAGGTCAGGGTAGAGTGAGCATACTACTCGAGCACATTCATGGAAACTGCGCTAGTTTATTGGACTACTATATCTTCGTACGAATTCGACTGAGGTTATCTCTCAGTGTCACTAGACACTGCTTGTTCGTGGTTGCTTCTTGTGCTCCAGTTGATTACCATGTTGATGCTACATGGGAGTTTACCATACCATCATGAAACGTAAACAGTTCAGCTATATTTCTAGGCACGGCGTGTGCAATTGAAGAATAGTTCTTCATTCTCTCAGAAGATGTGTGATGAAAGGAGTTCAGAGCAACTTCTTTGATAGGGAGCAATAGTGAACTTTTCTCAATTGTGTGTCGATCATCAAATGTTTCGAACCTTCAGCCAGCAGCGAAGCTGATATAGCACCTTGAATCTTCGGCCTCTGCTCAGCGATAGACCCAAAAGCATTACATTTTCAATCTTCATGTAAAATGTTTTAAACCTTGAGTACCGCTTGGTTCGGACTACTTGCGGCTATCCTGATCACGCCACGGGAAGATACAGACCATCCTTTAAGAAGAGGGTGAATTCGATTCCCTCTTTTGACAACAGCGTAGTAAAACGTGGGATTTAACAAACAAGTCTGCTAAAACGCCTTTATCTCGACCAAGATATCGTGTTCTGTTGAACAGAATTTCTGCGACCATATAGTGTGTAGCATTAGCAACCGAGAATGCATCGAACACCGGATGTCTGAGCGAACGACGAACCTGTCGAAATCGAGGCTATGAATCCGTTTGGTACCGAGCACAGTTCAATTTGGAAAAAAACCTACTAGTTAGCAGAAAGTCCCGATACGCTCACTACACACAAGAAACGGGGAGATTTGGGTGCCAGGCAATTACCGTAGGCTATTTTGGCTTATCAACACCTATGGTTCCAAGAAAGCGTTTTCCAGTCAAGTGAAAAGGAGTATTGTTTGCAGCCTAATTTACAATAGGGAACGTTATCTGCATGCATGGAGGAGAAGGCCATGTCAACCTTAAATAATTTCTCTGGAGCCGTTGTTTTATATGGGCTTTGCACTTTCAAAGGACAAACTGCTGTCGCAGAGCCACTGGTCACCTGGTGCATACTTGACTGTTTACTTCCGTGTTCGGCCAGCAAGGTACTTTATTAGCAAACGTTTTCTCAGCGGTTGTGGTGTCACAACCAATGTGTTAGAACTAGCGATTTCGTAATGGAAGCCGGTGGAATGCAAATCCGTGTATGCTAACTCCTACGCTCTACGCATGTCAACTCTACTGATGACGGAACGTTTGCGAGCGAAGTGCCCAGCTCAGTGAACACCACAGCAACAGGACACCGAAATCGAGCTACTGGTATTTCATCTTATATTATACTTTCTTGACGCTTAACGATGAGAAATCAGAGATGGTTGATCCTTTCACCAATCTTGACATCCGCATTATCAGCAACGGGCACATGGCCACGTACTGCGGATGCAAGAACCACCTTCTTGTGTCTGCGAATTTTGTTTGTCCAAAAGTTAATTTGTCCCTAAAACGGTGTATCCAGGATCAGAGCGACTGAGTTTCCATTCTATTGCAGTGACAATTGGCTCCTTCAATTCACTTATTTGCTTGCATTTACTGTAGAACAGTGCTTTTGTGCAGCGGCGCCAACTTGTCCGGAATGATGGGGGGGAAGGGGAATAATAGAAGGAGCCTCCTGTGTTTGTACGTTGTCTTAACAATGCGCCTGAATAAGTTGCGTAGTCTCGTTCATTTAACATGCTTACCAGTTCATCTTTTGCTGGAAAGAGCTGCGTACCTTACCATTGGATTTAGGGTGCAAGTCTCTAAGGTTAACCACTGATGTGGCGGTGGAAATGGCGCCACTGGCAGCTAGCTTTAGAGTTGTCGGACTGCCTTTCCTTACTTGCTGCAATCCACATTAGTCACTTTGCTCTTTATTTCTTAGGTTATAGACACGGTTGTCAACCGTAACCGTTAGTGCGTTTGTTGTCGTTTATTCTCGGAACGTTTCGGTACATTTTCAGTGGAGGTTGGATCTACTGAGGGTAACTCTGTTTTTGACACCGAGCAGTGAGAGCTGCCATACTCTAGTTTCACCTGCGCTGCTTTGCCTCCACTTGACAGCCACCTGTTCATTGACGAATAGCGGTTGCTTGGGTACGTAACTTGATCCTGAGTGTTTGCTTACGCTACTAATGGTGCATGTTTGGTACTCTTCTCTCCATTAGTAAGATCATCGCCCCGCTTATGATAGTGTGGTAATGTCATCATAACGTACTACATGCTGCTTTGGATGACACAATATTGTTATTTACGCGGCATCAGTTGGTTATCTATTGTTTAGTCTTCCTAGATTCTTTGTTTTGCAAATTCTAGTGTGATAGGCTCGACGATGCAGTCATCCTCGTGTTCGAAACGGCAGTTGGTCACCACAGACTTCTCGTCTGAATGCACAGAAGCCGTCCACACTTTTGAGTGCAATGAAGAGTTCTCGGATCATCCACATTGCATGACCCCATCCTTCGGAAGGTTCTGCTAGTTCAGCTTCCACGTATGGTCAAGACTGTCACTGCACTCGCCTATAAAAATTTCGTTCACGGAATTTGTCTAAATGTCTGACGTGGAGCCACTTGTTTCACATTCGCCGACTGAACTTGGTACGACGCCACTATATGTTATATCGTGTCTTCTTCGTGTACATTCAGATGCAGCTCATCCCATCTTCGTTACAAAAACGAAAACAGTGGATTGAACTGCAGTTTTAATTTCATTTCAGCACTAGAGAGCGCACCTGACCCTCCCAGAATATTACCACCTCCACGATGATAAGACAAATTATACTTTCAGCACACTATCCATATATTCATTGCTGAAACCAAGAAGTGGCTGATGAAAAATAAGCCCACGAGTCAAGGATCCGTCACACTAAGGAAGGCGAGTTAAACCTCATGTTCCTGGTTAACATCAGGCCTTTGCTAAGCTCTGTTCCAATTACATCTGGGGAACCGATTCTGCTATTTTCTGTCACCATCTTCTCGGTGGCAACACTTTCTCTTCCCTACATGATATTTGCGTGTAAGCAATCAACCTAGCTCTCTGCAGATACTCACGAAATGCTCCAGTTTGTCAATGGTAGCAAAGTTTCTTAAGCAACCCGTATCACTAGACCGATGGGAAATATCAGGTGCTGGTGAACTCCATGACAACGCACATTTAACACGACGCTTACCTCGACCTTACAAATATCGCTTTCGTTCATTCTGGTTCTGTAAAATTTTCTTAAATCTCTCAGATTTCCCCAGTTAATCTAGGTTCTCAGGGCTTCAAACTAAGCATCGCATTTGAACCACTCACCCGACCGTTTCATCCTTGACTACATCAGCGCTCACCAGAAAATTGATTACCCAGATTGGGGTTTAATGATCCGCTTGAGTTCGGAATACGGTCCCTTCAGATGGTTTTGTTGCCACAACAGATACTTCCAAAGAAAAGGTGACTAGCATCCCTGCATTAGCAGGTAGCCTGTCACTAAAATAGCTCTTTCGGACACAGTTAACATTGTAATGTATACCTCGAGATCAAGAAAGGCTTTCATAAAACTTGGCCTGCTGGCGTCTACCACCAGTTATGTGTTGAAGAAATGGATATAGGTCTAACAGTCGTCACTGCTGCAGTAGGCCCGTAAGGTTTTACAAATTCATTCTGGGTCATGAAGCGTTCGTCAGTCATTTCATTATCTCATTCAAGAATTCATTCGCGGTTTTACGTTCACTTGCTCCCAAATGGATACATTTCTGTTCTCCAGCACATCAGAATGAAAACATAAAACCCCCTTCCAATCACTCTCTTAGTCTAAACAAATATGGTAGCACTTCTAAGCCCATTTAATTTGAGTCGGGCGACTCAATGGCATCATTTGAAGGTCACGCTCTCCTTTCTTCGGTTAGCAAGTTTCTTCCAGATCAGACAAAATCTATACCCGACAAACTATAGATCAACTTCTAACTCCAACTTCTTTACTGTCCTGTATTTGACACCTCTCTCATGTGTCATTGATTACCGACTAATATCCCAGGCTCCACCGTACAATAGCACGTTTACTATGTGACCAGTCTGGTGAAGTTCAGCATTACCATTTGCTGTATGATAGATATATCCCATCTATAGATGCAATAGTTACTTGTGAGATCCCACTTTTGCTATGTCCCATTCTACACATGATGATATCTAGAGTACTTTTTCGTCCCCGGTCGTTAAGGCCGTATTTCTTCTTGCTTTCGTTTGTAAAGTGACAACTTCTTATTTGTCATGTTTATCTGTAGACCCAACGAAATCGCAAAGCGCAAACAGATGTTGGAGTGACAATGTCGTACATATTTCGTTGTACTGTCTACTTCTGTATTCTTCCACGGTCACCCTTCAGTACGACCGTAGTAGCGTAAATGTTGATAATTGACCACTTCGAGTGCATGGAACATATGTTAACGAGGTGAACCAAAAATATTGTATGCATCTTCAGAGAACGAAGATGGACCATAAGCTACTCCGGCATGACGAAGCACACCAATTATCCACGGACTGATTCTGCACTACTTACGGACAGGACTCAAACTATTACGTGTTGTAGGGCACATTAAGGTGTGTACTCCTCGGAAACAACAAAAACCCACATGGACACGTTCGCATTTCTTCACGCTTACTTTTCAGTTAGCTCTTAATTTTGTTGGAATTGCTGTATTTCAACTAACAGTAACCTCCGTTTTACCCCTTGTACAACTACCGTCAACAACGGATTGTTCTAGTATTCAACTGTCTTCCGAATGTTTTGTGTTGGCTGACGGAGTTTACTACTCACTGGTCCAAATTATGAAGGATGCAGCCTAAAAATCCTAAAAGTTATGGTTCAGTCAGAACAAACGGCAACAAATGTTTCGGATCGATGGGGGAGAAATCGGAAATGCTTTCCCTCTGAACTTCGGTTAAAGGCTGCTGAAGCCTTGCAAAGTTCACAAATCAAGACTTCTGCAGTAGCGAATGTACGAGTGTTGCTACACGAGCTTCACTTAACTGCTCCCTTACTCGACTCTAAGGTAGGGTTAGACGAAGATTAGCACGTGCCTTTGCCGAATCAAGTTCCAGACAAGGTATCAGTATCCCATATGAAATACGAGTAACTGCCGACCTCCCATCGGTCGGCATTCTCTCATACTTGACCTCTTTAGCCCTCTGTGGGCTCTTACAGATCGAGAAACTAGTATGTTTGTATACTAATGCTCAGGGCCATTCCAATAAACTGGTCGAACTGAAAGATAGCTAAGCTTCCGGGTTATTTGATATCATCGGTATCACTGAGACATAGTTGCATACTGCAATGACGGACGCTGAAGTTTCGCTACCGCGCATGTAACTCATCCGGAATCATGGACTCACAAAAGGAGGAAGGGTAATCCTGTATTACCGAAGTGACTTACAGTGTGGAGCCGTGGATGATTCAGATTCGCCGTTCCCTGTTTCTTTGTTCCCGCTTGCAGTTAAATAGCATTGGCACTTAACTTATTGCCTTAGTATATCCCCACCCTAACTCCACATCCAAAACCGACTGCCAGCTAGTGACTGCTTTAACACAAACACTAAACGGAGGAGACACGCATACATTATCATGGGTGATTTCAATGTACATTGCTTATAAAAACCTGCCACGATCGGAGAACAGTTCAAAGCCGATCTGCAGGGGCTCGTAACCTCTGTTCCGCTTTACATTCACGTCACTTTGGCCACTCAGCTCAGAACAGGCAACAGGCCATCTGTGCTGCATCTTCTACTTACCAACGAAGAGCATATGATTGATATGTTGGTTGTAAACAGTCCGTTGGGTCGCAGTAATCATGCAGTCTGCAAGTTCGACTCCGTCTACTATGCGGACTATCAGAATGAGAACTATGAGATCGGGTGACCCATCACAAAACACGATGAATTAACCCAGCTCGTCAACGCCACAGCCTGATCGTTCCTTGCCGAAGAACCCCCAGATGTTGCTTGGCTCGAGTTCGTCAACGAATGCAGTCGGATGATTACAGATGCTAAGTGTAGTCATGTTTATTTGGTCAGAGCAGTGAGAAGACATATGTTGCGATATGTTAACATTCGATTGTCTCATCAGTCGCAAAGCAATACAAGCGGGATTCATGGACAGTTATGTACAGGGGAAAAGGTTGGTACACAATCAAAATGTTAAAATCAAGACCACGGTAACTTAACTGATTGTCCCAATAGTTTCTGTGCACACAACACAGGTTGATAAGTCCTAATTAGCAAGGCCTTACTAATTGCCAAGATTAGCGGATTGTTGTTACGTAACAACACCTAGAATGCAGTCTCCGGGTTCACCTGATGTCGGGTTGCCAAGAGATGCTTGGTGATGGACGATGCGGGTCTCCTATTCATCCTCGGATCCACTCCGTTTTGTTGCATCATCAGTTGTTCCAACCACCTCGGCACATGTTCAGCTACCCTCTGAGCTAACTGACGGTCAGTCCTGCCTATGTAAACGTCACCGCAACCACAGGTGAACTGGTAAACGACGTGAGAGGCCGAACTGACGAATGAGTTGCTCTGACGGTCATGAAGAACAAGGCTTCGCGTTGTATGTATGAGTCGTAACTGGGCGGCAAGAACAAGTAAACATTCTTTTTCTCTGCGGTTAACATCGGTATTTTCTCCTTGGGAGGCCTGCTGCGGATCTGAACGAACTTCTCAGGATACCCATTGGACACCAAGGTTTTGAACAAAAATTTTTCTTCAGCTTGCAACATTTCGGGGCTGCATATTCGTTTGGCTCTGTAGAAAAGCGTTTTCACTAAGCCACTTTTGTATGCGACCGGGGCAAAGCTGGAAAAGTGGATGTACTGCCCCCTCCAAGTTGCCTTGCGATGAACCGTGCGCTGCAGTGTACCATCAGTCCGTCTCTTAATAAGTGTATCCAAAAATGGCAGACTATCATGTTGCTCCAACCCATGGGACACCGATAGGTTTGGATGAATTGAATTCAGAGCTGTCAACATCCGCGCAAAATGTTCGTCGGTGGTGAAGACTAGGATGTCGTCCACATACCGCTCGTACAACGTAGCTTCACAAATGCTGGCAGTAACTTGTCTTTCTATCAAACCGAGAAAAATATCTGCAGTTAGCTCAGAGGGTAGCTGAACATGTGCCGAGGTGGTTGGAACAACTGATGATGCAACAAAACGGAGTGGATCCGAGGATGAACAGGAGTCCCGCATCGTCCATCACCAAGCATCTCTTGGCAACCCGACATCAGGTGAACCCGGAGACTGCATTCTAGGTGTTGTTACGTAACAACAATCCGCTAATCTTGGCAATTAGTGAGGCCTTGCTAATTAGGACTTATCAACCTGTGTTGTGTGCACAGAAACTATTGGGACAATCAGTTAAGTTACCGTGGTCTTGATTTTAACATTTTGGTTGTGTACCAACCTTTTCTCCTGTATATAACTGTCCATGAATCCCGCTTGTATTGCGTTTGCGACTGATGAGAACAATCGAAATGTCAACATATCGCAAAAATGTGGCAATTGTCTACGTTGAGTGGTATGGCGTATCGAAGTGACCCTTGAAGCCGTTCCCGGTCGTCTGGTCCCTTGATCGTTCGTCATACCTTGATAACACCAGCGGAAAATAAGAAATCAGAAGCAATTAATCGCGCTAGCTCCTTACTAAACACCAAGAATAGACGAGGTACAAGCCCTGAGCCTGGTAGTACACCGCATACCGCATCGATTGCATCGAACAGAGATTCCCGGACTCTTACTTCCAAACTAAGTACATATAGAAAATTGCCTATACTTGTGAAGGAGAATTCCATGGTCTAAGCGAGCCATTGTCAACGGGATACATATGGCCCCCTGCGCGCCAAACAGAATTCCCGGGGCATTAGTTGAGAAAACGTTTAATGTGGCCATAGGGAGCCATGCTGTGAAAAGTGGATTGTGATAACACAAGAAACAGAATTCTTTAAAAATATTCGCTGATAGTTTATCTCCACGCCCTAATCTCCCCTGGTAACAACTGGTCAGCAAAGTGAACTACGCGCGCGCAAGTTGCTCTCTGGGCAGGTGTGGAAACCAGACCGGAAAGACTTTCTGTTGCGGAGATGACATAGCTCCGCCAATCTTTTGCAGGTTTAGCCAAACTCACTTCAAATATACAAAAACCAAATTGCGACAGACTGAGCAACTAGCGACTGCTTCGTCCTCAGAACTTTGAAGCCTATCCACAGTGAACCAAATGAGCTTTCCTCACAACACGGATGCATCTATTGTGCAAGCTGCAGTGAACCTAGCGAACTCTCGTCAGTACACTGCGGCACTAACTGAGTTTTCCTCGGAACACTACCAATGTGTGACAACGCATGTGCGGGTCTGTCTTTTTTTCTCGTTAGGTCTTAGTGCGGTAGAGCTAGATTACATGTTTTTGATCTCCAGTTTCAGCTTGCATGTACTTTAAGCGGGTAGGTCACGTTAGCTTGCAACTTTCCGAAATCGAGTGCCTACTCCGCGCGCGTGGAATATTATCGCTGAAGAAAGTTCGTTTGTTCCGACTGAGTCGAAACAGCTAGGAAGTGGTTTAAAGCTTTCCTAAAATGCAGTGTAGCTGAAGTGTTCAAATTAGCGTGAAGTTTTGTCAACTGACATCATATGTGTGGCGATCACTTTTTCTTTGGTGAGTATATATAACATAATGTGTACATATGGATTCTTTTAATATAATAATCAAATGCCTTGTTAGCACCCATTAGGCGCCACGATTGGCAATAGCTGATGCACGTCATTTGTTTAGTTTGTGACTCTCCTATACCGCTTAATTGAACTGTCCGGAATTTTCTTCCGTGTTTATCACTTCTAGTCTTCAGTTTACAGGTTGGCACTGTTTTCTCCAACTTACATTTAATATAAATATGTCCAGTGAGTATTGCCATTTTCTGTGCTCTATTCGTTTTCTTCATCGGCTTTTGTCAAAAGGATGTCTTCTGTCATTTTAGCTATCCGCGGTATTTTCAAGATCATTCTCAGAAACAACCTTTGGTTGTCCTCTAACTGTATTTCTATGTTTTGACATTCCAACCTGTAGGCAGCAACAGATGTTAGAAATATGTTCACCAAACATCTTTTATTCTCACGGTCAAGCGAGAATAAATTTAATGAAAAACAATCCTTCATACTATCTGCGTGTTTCGCTCTGTCGAATGATATTATATCCTACCCATGATCCAACTATGTGTGAAAGACGAAACAAAAGCAATATATATTATATATTAACAATGTACAATGACATATTGCTGGAATGAGCTCCTCGGCAAACGAGAAGTGTCGGCAGTACTCCGTGGAATACCTGTCATTTGGAATTATCGCATCACCTCAATACCCCGCTCTACTTACGTGCTTAATTTGCCAAAACATGCTTCTAAATGAAAGTATCCGATCAACCAAACTGAAAAAGTACTTGAAAAGTTTTCATACAGACGAAATCGGAACATCTATGAATTTTTACAAAGAGATACAGGGTATTCCAAAACCCGAAAAGCAACTTGTAACCGCTGTGTCAAGCACTGCTCGCGGAGCTCAATGGCCTAGTGATCATGGCGCCAAGAACTATGCTTGGGGTTTCACTGCAAACTCGGCCATCTCACCAAGACGAAACCGTCTATCTTGGAGTGCAGGGATGGAAGAGAGCCACACCGAAGCCCTCCACTTCGGTGACGGTCCCGGTGACTGTAGTAGCAGAAGTTGAATTCAAAGTCAACCGAGACCACGACTGAGATTGCGCGTCACAATCTAAACGCACAGCGGGTACTCAAAAACCCGAAGATCAGGCTACAATATAGCTTTGGAAATTGGGCGTCATTAAAGACAATGTTTTCTAGCAGGGCAAACTTTACGTCGTCATATGATATTAGCAATTTGATTGTCAACATTTGCAGTCCACATAGTGTTGGAGAAAACACTATTTTGCCTTCCGTGTCAGTAATACTTGCCTACCTGACGTATATGAATGCATTAAAAGCAGTTTCGGCCATTCCGCAGAGCAATTAGACTGTATCTAGGCAAATATATGAGATGGCTCAAAACATGCAGAATACCTTATTTACTGAACTACATTTCAGAAAAGTATCGTTATAATTAGATGAATCGAATTTACTGACAATGACCATCTTCTTTTGCATATGTCCGATTCTTCAGTAATAATGGTTACGTGGAATAGATGCTGTTTGCGAAAGTACTTAAAACTCATACAAACGGCCAGTCTGTTTGAGGTAGTCAATAGTTATCTGACTGAAAACTCCATTCCAATACAGAACATATTGGCATGTGCAACAGAAGGGGCTGCCGCAACGGTCGGAGGGTATAAAGGATTTATTATCCATCAAAATCTCTTCTGTTCATAAATTCACTGTGATTCACCAACAGTAAGAAGTTTGCAGAGCGCTTAAACGGTTCACTGCCAACTGTTATAATAGTAGTCAACCATATCAAATCGCACCTTCTTCAAGATCGTCTTTTCCAGAAGTTAAGGGAAACAGTGATCTTTTCCAGGTGCTACTGTTGCATACAGAAGTTAGAAGACTCCCAGTGGCAAGTGTCTTCGTCGTTATACTCTGAGATACTAACATTACAATCATTTCTTGAACAGAGTATGAAAGAAAAATGGTAATAGCTAATCCAGACATGTTTTGTCTAGCTGATGTGTTCGAGAAACTCAACGTATTAAATAAAACCGTTCAGGAAAATTTGAGTAATCTCATTTCCAGCAAAGAAACCATTATCACTACTTAAAAAGCTGGAAGTGTATAATCGAAACATCAGACGTCGGGAATCTTCACAGTTCCCAATTCTCGCTACGGTCACGGAAGAGCTGAAGCAAGAAGACTATGTTTTGTCAGTCATTTACAACAACTCGGAAAAGAAATGAAATACAGGTTTCATGACCTGATTGACATGGGAATCCCGATTTGGATTTTTGATCCATTTGATGTACAACCCTACAATATTGGAGTTAACATCCAGGAAAGTCTCGCACAGCTTCAAAGTGACATCCTAGCAAGAGCCATATTCACACAATATAAATGGGATTTTTGGATAAAGACTGGTGCCACTAACAGATGTCCCAGACTGTGAGAAATAGACTGAAACATATCTCTTTGCTTTCCCATCCACATACTTGTTCGAATTTTGTTTCAGCAGAGGGGTTTCATTAGAAAAAAGGAAACACATTTGTCATCGTAACAAGAAATCTTCGACTTTCGCTGTCAATTCTGGAGCCGGATATAAACAAGCTTGCTCAAGTATCAGGCTCACGGCTTGCATTAAGATCTCTACAAACATGTTATTACGACATTACTACACCTAATTCATGACTTGTCTTACAGTTAAATGCTAACAATAAATAAATGCAGTTTTACATATTACTGATAACGTTTGTGCAATTACAGACAGGTGGCTTGATGTTGCCGCAAAATGAGTGATGTTTTGAGGCTGTGAAAGACAGAAAATGAGTTTTGTAATGGAAAATCAACTACACCAACATTAAAATTTAGCTATCGTTAAAAGACATCAAAATGACCACTGGAAACCACAGACGTACGTCTGTTAGGCGTTGACGATTGCTGAAATGGTTGTAATCAAGGGTGGGGAGACATGAGATATTGAAAGTCTCAAAAGGGTGGTCACGGATTAAGCTAGTTTGAGAGTGCCTTGTCTAAGCAAGCAAAAGCTATTGAGAAGTCTAGGTGGATGATATCGACTCCTGCTGCATTATCACAGTTTTAGTCCAACTATTACGTGTAATTAGTAGCTTAGTAGTACATGAACGCTTTTGATGGAAGCCATGTTGCTCTGGGGCTATTAAGTTGTGACTTTCCAGATACTACGTCAGCGCATCTGCGATGATTCCTTCCGTAGCTTTGGATAGTACATGGAGTAGTGTTATTGGACGATAATTGGTATGCGCAGTGCGGCTACCTCCTTTATGAATAGAAGTGATGGCTCGTTGCTTCCACACTGGAGGAAAATGGTTCTCCTCTAAACATCGCTGATGGAAAACGGCCAGCGATTTGCTAGATCACTAGCTACTGCCTGCGGAGCCTTCGATCGAATCTTGTCAAATCCGAGAGAACTGTGGATACGCAAGGGTAGCAACCTCTTTACTACAGCTTCCACAGTGAAGGCTATGTTGTCTAAAGCAGACGGTGGAGTAATAGAAACGAGTAGAATATTTATGCTCGTTACCTGCTGGAACGTTTGGGAGTAATAATGTAGTAGGATATCAGCTGCTTCCATTGCTGACCGCATGAACCCATC
>CALYDF020000842.1:0-21631 GCA_944474145.2 Dicrocoelium dendriticum | reverse complement strand
CAAACCTGAAGTCAAAACAGAGACTTTGTACGATACGCCTCTTTAGTAATAGCAGGAACATATGGTACACAGCAAAGCCAAAACTGCTGAGCTGGTTTTATTGAAAAATTGAGAATGTTCACAAAACAATCTAACCTGACAAATCGTTATACGAGTTGGCAAGGTTGCCCATACGCCTTCTGCATTCAGTAATGCAAATGCGAATCTGGCACATTTTTTTCTCTCATCCCTAAAACCCTTCTTTTATTAGCATTACATATTCCATTCGCTAACTGCATGCTTAACTTTCAGCAGCTATTGCTGTATCCTGCTCTTACCGGTAGATTTTTACTTGTAAGCAAGTATGGTGATAAGAATGTTTTAGTATTAATACCGACAAACACTTCTTTGACTTATATTCAGGCCAGTATTTAGAGAAAAATTAACAGCCGGCGGTCACACAGCAACATAAATAAATAAATATTATTTTTCTTAAATAAAAACGTACACGTATACAGGCATGATCCAGTGGTTGTTAGAGACACAGAAATAAAAATTAATAATCCAAATACAGAGAGTGAGTGTTCGCAGTATACCTGGCATAATATGGTAAGTTAATTGCATAAAATTAAGTTGATAGGTTGATGGACATGTGCGTTGGAATCTGATAGATACGTTGCACAAAAACAAGGTAAAACCCATAAGATTTTCATTATGGAAAAAGTGGACCACTTCATTGAATAGTTCCGGAGATTGAGTTCCGATATTCGGTTTGTGTAGGAATCCGATCGAATGTTTACTTAGTTCTATCGGACGAAATGATGAGGAATTGTTCATACGGCATTGCGCACACAAATTGTGGTTATTGGGATCATTGCCAATGTTTAGCACTAAGCAGTGACTTTACTGTCGTGCCGGGCCACATCCGTCAAGTCTTCGGGTTGCAGCGGACACTAGTCGTATTGTATCTGGAGAAGCTTGCCAGCGAAAGCTCACCACCTACTGGACCACTGCCGTTGATCACAAGTTGAATAGCAGTTAGCCACTCTCAACGAAAATTTATTACCACTTTTCTGCGGGAATAATCACAGTCATGGTTCACCCGTTTTTCCGTTAATTGAGTAAAGTCCTATTCAAGATTCACCAGTATGTCCGGTAATATGTACTTGTTTGAACGCAGCAGGTAAATATAATCCGAGTTCTTGAGTGAAATTGGGCCCTCCAAAAACGGATAAGAAACGCGTGACCTCTGTGTAAGGCTTTGCTAGCAGAGCTCTATAGCAGAGGTATCAAAGCGATAGCCGCCAACATCTATGTGTCTAGTTTCACTACCTACTTAGGATATTAATACGTGATGAGCCCAAAAGTGTACAAAACCGTCAGGCTTCTCGTAGAGGGATTTCGCGAATGAAATATTAAAACCCCCTACGTCGGACTCGGTCCCAGTGGTCGGAAAGGCACAGGTTGACATAAAACAAAATCATGGTCTCAGGTGAGTTTGTGTGCCGCTATTTAAGACAAAAGGCGAGTATTCCATAACCAAACAAAAAGCTAACTTCTCTACCATTACGCAGTCATGTGCCACTTTTGCCACATCGCATTATATGTTTATTTTTATGCATGTCAAATTAACTACTTAAAATATTTTATAGTTCATATTAACCTTCAGAATATAGTCAGTTAATGTGGTTTGCCAAAGAAAACTTATTGAGTCTGTTGCAATCAAGCGATCAAGCCAAAAGCAGTGACGTAGAAGCGGATCGATCTACAACTAGAGATCGAACTAGAGTACAGATCAAAATGCGAATCGATGTGGAATCAGCGGCAAGTTGGGTCAGGAACTTGAGCCGTTTAAGTTGTATTAATTAACATCGATTAGCATCTTTAATATTATCATGTTAGTAGTTGTCCACAACCTATTTAGTGCGCCATGCTCTTATACAATACGTCTCTCTGTCTACATAGTTCTGGCTTTTTGTATTCCGTCGGTTGGCTGGTCGCATTACTGATCAGTCAGACAGTCGCAGTCTTAATGAGGCAGCTATCAGCATTATGACAGTTGTCTGGACAGACAGCAGAGGTAAAGAAGAAGCATTACAACGGTGTTGATAGTGAAGGATCTGATCTGATTAACGAGGGTACGTAAACGACTGTGGGCTTATGCATATGAATGGTGGTGTGTGAAATAAGGGGACTTACCAGTAGGATGCAATGGGCAGTGACTTTATTCGGTGGCGAGTCACATTTTCTATATTACATGGTTGTCAAGCAGACATCTATAGGTACTTATTTAAAGAAGTTTTGTCAGGCACAATTCCACCATCTCTTGGAACACTAGCATCGTTAGAATGCAAAGCAGCTACACAATTAGTATATTATACTAACAGAGAGAAGTAGCTTGGGAGTCTTTGCAGGTTACTAAGCTTATCGGCGCTCATATTGTTGTCATTATCACGCTGCTTAAAGGTGCAGGTTTTCCTGCCCTTTTTGTTATAAGGTAAGCAATGGTAAATAAGTAAATTTTAACTTGTAACCTAGTTTGCGTCGTCAGCTTATAAGGGATTTTAAAACATGAACTTCCTAAAGAGGTACTTCAGAGAAACGTTTGGCTTTGCATTTTAAAACGAGCTGAGTTAAGTTTAATATGAATTTTAAGTACTAGATGGTTGAATCACAACTATGGTCTACATGCTGAGTGCAACCCCTGTCCATGATATTGGGAGCAGTTCGCAAAAGGTGTGGATCAGCGCGCCAGAAGTTCCGACGGCATACTGACTGATGATGAACGCTGAGCAGCCGCATCCCGCAAAAGGAAACCACGCAGTGATCACTTTACTGGCTAATTGGAGGACATTGATGTCGGTAAAATCTCACTCTGCTGGTGGGAGCAAAATATCTTGGATGGTAGATGATTGACCCGTACCTATTCTGGTAAGCATAGTAACTTTTTGAAGCCGGTCGCGTGTAAGCAGTTTCGATGAAGTCCGCATCAACAAATTTCATGGAAATGTCACAACGTATCAAATCCAAATCGTTAGCAGCATCATTAAAGCACCCTAATACCTAGATGGTTCTTTCCTTTCCCTAGCCTACTAATAAAGTCCAGCAGGCTAGCTGCATTACCAAATTGGCGCTGTAGGCCTCTTTAACCATAAGAAAAATGTGTCCTTCATGCATCCAAAACCAACGCATTTCAGATCTACGTATATTTCCACAGATGGATTCAACATGATTGCTTTTTTGATCTTCTTTCCAGTAAAGAACCAGACCATTTCCAGGCTTAGCATCACAACCATCCATTCGAAATAGTTTATCACCTGTGCTATGAACCTACGAGTCAAAACTGTCCGAAAACGCCAAGATTCTATGAAAGCCATAATTTTTGGTTGCTTCACAGGGGCAAAGATCTGAATTTCATCAAATTTATTTCGTAGGCTACGTACATTGTCAGATATCACTCACAGATCATTCTTCGAACTTAATGACCGGGTGCAACAAATACGGGTCTCCAGAGAACTCGCGTAGCTATCTGTACCAGACAAAAGTCCACAATGTGTTGGTTAATTACATCATTTTCCGTGTGTTTGTAGCTCTTCTGCAGTTTTCATCATACAGACTTGATCCTCTGGGCATAGGTCTCGCAATGCGCAAAATATATGTTCCATTATATTTTGCGTCCGGCGCCGTATGCAGCTGTACTTATCCTCACTTTTAAAAGAACAATCTTAAATCACGACGTTTAGAAGAATCTGCTTACTTACTGCCATGAAGAAAAGCAGAGAAACTATTGATATCTTGCTCATCCTCAACAAAAGGACAGAGACCGTCCGTATCATAAAATCCTGGTCATCTAGGATACTTCTAGCAGAAGCCTTGTTATATTCAGCAGCGTACATAACAATCAAACAGCGGTCACCAGGATGTGGTTCGTTACACTCAGGGTATTTGTATTTGGAAAGTATACTCGTACAAACAGCGGCTTTTTTCTGGATTCCTCTGTCGAGAACGAGCAACAGTTAGCAACGAGCAGACGTTTTTGTATTTAGGCTTAGCATCACTTAATTTGCTTCTCACACAGAGTTACTTTTTTGCTGACAGAGGCTTATTTTACACTCTTACCCATTACTGCTGCATCTGTCTTGCCTTTAGACTTTTCGTTGCCCACAAGAATTGTCAGAGAGGGAAAGCTGTGTCGATGGAAGACGACAACTATGCCTTGACCTTATCTTCGTTAGCCGCCTCTTTTTGAAGCAAAATCAAACCATGGTAGCAATGTGGAGATTCCCAAGGATTGCCTGAGTATTTTGTGTAAAGTATGAAATAAAATTACCTTCTTATTGTACACTTAGATTTTTGTATAATAATGATATGTATGCTGCATTTGTTCGTCTGATCCAACACACACACGGCGCCAAGTTTGGATTCATTACACAGTTCATGCGCGTCCCTTATATCCTTCCGTAGTTAACTTCCACTTTCGGTGTCGCATATTTAGCCAATACACAGGAACAGCGTGTACGTCACTTTGTTCCGTCACTTCCGTGCCTCCTTATCCATCACTGGAAACGTACTCGCTATTAGTCTGTTAGTGTGAGCTGGGCACGCTCGCTACATTGGTGACCTTGAAAAACATCCCCGCTACAATAGTGACCCCGACAAGAATCATCGCCCAAGCAATACTCAATTTTGTCATTTGGTTGATGTCGGCTTTCAGAATCATTCCCCACTACATTGGAGATCCTGATTGGAATTATCTTCGTCTATTTCGGTGAGTCCGTTCCCATTTTTCCTTGTCCATTTTGTGACATATTTTCATGGATTTTCACGAGGTGTTCATTTTTTTCTGAACCATTGACTCAGTCTTTAAGCATAGTGAGGACGAGCAGTCTGTTCGCTCAGAATCTCTGCTAGTTTCGCCGTTTATGTAGATATAGGATGCTTTATGTTTCAGGAGCTTTGAAGCAGAATTTGCCAATAAAAAGGTCAGGTTTGATTTGGATATGATAAAAAATTTATCTAGTATACCCATTGATTTCACTGTCGGACTCGCGGAGCTGATTGCGACAGCTGACTTAAGTTATCGTTATAAAGCTCTGAAAGCGGCTGTGATAAAATGATGCACACATTTAGAGAGCTCACGTCTGCATCAATTTTTTTCCTTGTGCATTTAGGAAGCCAGAAACCATCGACACTTACTGGAGATGCACCGTCTTCTAAGAGCTTTACGCATGTACAAATATACGCTTTGAAAACTATGGCTGCAACGTTTGCCTGAGCACGTGCAGGCTGTCTTATGCATTGCGACGTGTAAACCTTTTTCAGAAATCACCGAAATTACAAAGAGCGTACTAGGGTATTACACTGAACCACTTTACTCTTCGTCTATCATGGCGCGTCTACCTGACGCGCCTGAAAGGATACGCACCATCGTTTCATTAAACGACAACGAAAACAACCTGCTTTTTACTCAGGCAATTTTGAACCAAATCGCCCCACTAAAACGTCAAGTTTAACATTTGAGCCTAAACCAGCAGCCGCGTAGAGACACACACCGTTCGCTTAGTCGCGTTTGTAGTACCACACGAGGTAATATATGACGTTACATTGCGCGTTTCGGTAGCGCTACTAGAAATTGCATTAAACATTGCAATTTTACATAGACAAAGAAGAAGTAGGCTGAACAAAACCTTGACAGACAATATCAAATTAACAACCTGATAAAGACTAATTACATCGGTCAACCGATGCCTACCAACAATGGCTTAGAACAGACTGATTAACATATACTGGCGGTTGACGACGCTACTCAAAATACTGCAAGTCATTTATTCAAGGTAATCGATAGCATTGAAGGTATCATGTTTCTAATCGCCAATGGGGCAGAAGTCAGCGTGGTCCCGATAGACCCAAAAGAATCCACTAAGCGGCGGACAACAACTCTCCTTGTCCCCGCGGAAACGCCCATAGTAACTTTTGACCAGCGTTCTCTAACCATCAATCTTGGCTTGAGACGTAAATTCCGTTGAGTTTTTACAGTAGCTGCTGTACCGTTTGCTATTTTTGGAATCTATTTCCTCCGTCACTTGATCTAAAGATCAACAGTCGTCAGCCTAAGCTAATTGACAAACTAAGACGTCTTTCCATTTAGGACTCGATAAGTCATCCGAAACTGTTACTCCCATTTATCCCCAGCCACAAGCTGACAAGTGTAGACATACCCGAAAATGGGGAAGCCAAGGAATTCTCCTGGCAAGTTTAGACTTGTGTCATAAGCCAGTTCTGCTGGTGCACATTGCAGATCAGCTTTGTTGCTGCTGCGAATGCCTAAGCGTACGAGCGAAACGTTTTCGCTCCAGCTGGGGTCGAAGAAGGCGTAGTCTGAAGCTTTTAGCTGTCTGTGGAAGCGTTCAACTAAACCATTGGATGTTGGGTGTTAATCTGTGGTATGAATAGGGCGGCGGCCTAAGATTTAACGAACATGTTTATTGTGAAGATACGTTGGGCTTTCCACGGTCCGTTATGATGTTGTTTGTGCATCCGTAGTGCGAGACCCACTGATCCAAGAAGACCAGAATAACAGTCTTAGCTGTACAGTCGCTTATGTTGGATGCATTCTGGCCATCTGTTGTAGCGGTCGAAACGTGTAAGAAAGTATACGCACCTAAGTGATGAAAGACAATGGCTTACTAGGTCTGCGTTTACATGCGAAACCCAGTCCGGGGGAAGAAATGTGCTAAGTGGACTGCGGATGTGTCGATGAACTTCGAGGGCTGACATTGAAGGCAGTCGCTAGCCCAAGTACGGACTACTTTAAGCGTGGCTAAGGAAACAATTAGTGAGTAATTTCAAAAATGCACCAATACTCAGATATGGTAGTGCGTGGAGTGCAACGAAGGCTGTGCGTCTGAAGGAAGCGGGCATGTAGGTGTTGAAAAACCAGTGGAAGTGTCACAGATGATGGTTCCTTCTTTGGTTCTTAAAGGAACTGGTTGCATCTGCAGCGAATTGCACTTCAGTGTGCCTGGTACCTCGTTATCCTGAGCCTCAGCCGATGCCATGTCGGCAAGGTCAACGGTAGAAAACAACTGGAGAGTGAGTAGAGCTACTTTGGAGATAGCATGTTCGAGCTAGCTGAAGGCTGTCTGTGCTTTGTCCAAAAGAGCGAACTTACGTTCATTCACTCTGACTTGGGCAGTCTTGGGCTGCATGAACTTAGTGCAGTGCGGTATATAGCCTAGATAGTATTTGACTAGGCCATAATATCGAAATAGGTGCTTAAAAGAAGTAGAGGCAAGGAATTCTTGAATATATTGGACCTGGTTCGCAAGGACTTCCATACCACAGGATGGGACGACGTAGCTTAGGAATACTACAAAGACTTGACGAGTTCGAAATTAGTTGGTCTGACGGTGTCGCCGTGTTAGGTTATCGCTGGAAAGGTGATTGAAGATGAGCTAGGTGCGCTTCGTCGAACGAATTAGCCCATAGAATTTTGTCGAGGTAGAGTAACAAGAAGTATGTGCCACGGTGATGTCGGGGATGTAGCGACGAACCTTTTGTGCGGCATTGCACAATCCAAAAAATGCATTCTCAAATTCAACAAAGCCGATAGTTAAATGAAAGCCGTATTAGATATGTCATTTTTTTGACAGATATATGATGATAGACTGGAACAGGTGTGATCTTGCTGAAGACCGTCTTGCCTGCAAAGCATGCTGTGTGGTCCTGCATATGTAGGATGGAATGCCAATCTGGGACATTTAGGTGATTGACTGCGTGGTATTCACCGCAAGGGTGCCAGTCATCAGGTTTCTTAAAGACAATTATCAAGAGAGAAGACCGGGTGCTACCGGAAGCGCAGATTACTCAAACTTCGAACATATGCTCAAACTCCGCCCTATCTACCTTACGTTTCTCGGATGATAGTCGGCGTGTACAGCATTAAACGGGTAGGCCATTCGTCCGTATAAGGTGCATGAGATGGGATGATACTAGTAGGGTTGCTTTCGGAGGTTAAGCGCGCTAGAATACTATTAAAGTTAGCGTAGTCTGGCGAAGTATGGGGAAAGGGGTAGACCGGGGTGATGCATGCGATGATGGTAGTAAGGCTACGGACATAATTTGGTTGCAGTTTTAACTATCATCTAACGATTCTCATTTACCTAGAGGTCCAAAAACCTGAGAAACTTAATGCTGTTGTGATCAGATTGGACTGCGGTGATGGTGAATACCCAACCGAACGTGCGCCAAAGTTCTAGGTTCATGTTAAACAAACGACGTCCGTAGGTGGCTATTGGCGCCTTGACGGCATAGAAGCCACTGGCTCATCTGGAATGAGGAGAATGACGTTGAAATCCGCAAGTATCAACTAAACAATAATATACAGAAGCAAACTCCTTAATGTAAATGCGAAGAGTTTGGGCTTTGTCCACACCGTTAGTTGATATTACCGGCCAAAGTAGAAGTTTCTTTGTTGCGCGGCAGAGAAATGGCTACATTACTTGCACTTACGGGATTCTCTACCAAAATGCGAGTAGCAGAACAGAAAGCTTGTATTAGTACGGTTCGTGCGACGGCGTGATGAGCTGGAGCATCTGCGCTGTTTAATGTCTAGACCTAGTTTTCGACTTGGCGTTGTAGCGATGCTATTTGTGCTGATAAGGCGTTCATGCTTGTCGGCTTACTCTTGGCGCATATGACGATGCTAAGCCGAGTAAGTGTTATATATTTCTTCGCTGCCTGACATCCAAGGAAACGGTTTGCTACTTATGCAACCACGACGGGAAGCAAGACGCTGGCCACGGCGAGGATGGGGTGGGTTTTCCCGGAGAAGTTGCACTCACCTTTCGTGGAGAATCCCCGCGTCCATGCTGCATGTGCCTAGGAGCTTTTGCATATGTCGTAAAAAGGTTGAAGGGATCGTATCCCTAGTTGCATATCCCTAAACAGTGATTGCAGTTGGATCTTGTCGGAGATCGTGACTCGCTGGATGATCGCGTGCTTTAAAATCTCATATTTTGCATCGTGAACAGTAAAAGCAATTATGGTTTTCATGTGCGTAATTACATTTTGCAAATGCCGTGACGGTTGACCGAAAGTTACGATGATTCTGAGATCGATACTAATGTAGCTTATCCAGATTCCATTCTCGACACTGAAGATGCTAGTGAACTGAGAAGATCGCGGCGACTACAATATTAGCCACAGAAAAATTAGAGAAATTCACAGTTTCATTCGTGCTGCGGTGGATGTAGGTATGGTAAATATTGTACTGATTGACATTTCTTATATTGTATTACCTAACATAATGAACAATATTGGCTGCATAATTTGAAATTACAACTCCGATTTTCCCTTTTTATATTTAGCGGTCATGGGTTTCATCATCCATAGAGCACCGAGTGAATGCGCACCACTGACGAATCTCAATAGGGCGGAACGCGTCTGGTGCTTTCCCGACTAGGCTCTGCTATGTAGCTTGTGAATTATTGGGATGGAATCCTTAACAAACTTGCAACTAAAAATCTGCTGCTTGTTAGGAATCGGAATTGCTTTTTATTACACCGACGCTACGGGCCAACGGATATACAGAGGCGTTTATTCGATTCCACAGTCAACTGAAGGAAAACAAGCTGCTGGTACTTACAGTGCCGAAACTGTCTGCCTACCTTCAGTAACCTTTCATAGGTGTTATCGTGGCCGCCCAACTTGAAAGTCCTTTGCATACAGCCGTTCGTCGGACATTCAGTGCCGCGAAATTCTGCCCCATTTGGGAGACCAGGAAGTTGCCTATGCCTCCAGTAAAGCCTACTCAACCGGTCTCCGCTAATATCCATTGTATGTATTAATTCGTTTGTAACTGTGATAATAGTCACATTAACAGAACAGATCGATCCATCGGTAAGCGCATTGGGCAGCATATCGCAAAACGAATTGCTAAAATATCGACACAACCAGCAGCCAACCGAGAAAAGGTATCTAAGCTGCCGGCATCATCGATCGCCAGACATGTACTTGAATCAATCCATCAGGTTGACCCTAGGTCCAAATTTATAGTTACCTATTGAAGTGACAACCCCAAAGTATTGAGGTTTGCCGAAGCGGTGGGACTTAACCGGCATCGCCCAATTCTTTCTGTATAAAAGCAACTAACAGTCTCCATGAAGCTTCGCTAGGGCTCATGGCTCTGAGATCAAGCTGGTTGATCTGTTATTCTTGCGTCTACGTAATCTTCCTTTGTGATAAGTTTCAAATCTTCGAATTTTCTGTCAAGTGATTAATCCTTCTGTTGTTAGTTTGCGATTGAGCAGATAACACGAAATGGTTCCATCTCGTAATACCAGTCTTCTAATTGCCTTATTTAGAATGATAAAGGGAACTCAGTGCTTTAAATTAAAGATAGCCACTCCTAGTTTCAAATGCTACGGATATTGCGTCTAGCGAGAGGATGTTATCAACTCGCCTGCTAACCACCCTTAGTGGCAGTGGAAGATAGGTGGTGCTATATCCCAGTTAGTTTACAAATTATGAAGGGTAGCCAACTTCCCCCATGGCTCAGTGGCTTAAGCTGTTGGCTAGTTGGCATCTGCCACTAGCAGTCATGGGTTCGCTCCTCCTCGAAGGACAGAGAGAATGCGCACCACTGACGCGCCTCAATAGGGCGAAACGCGTCTGGGGCTTTTCCGGGCTAGGCTGTGCTACATAGAATGTAAAACATTAGGATGAAAGCCTTATCAGCATTTACAGTCTGCTGCCAATGTAAATATATTATGACTGCGGACAGCACATTAGTGATTAAGGTCCTTTTGCCTCCTTCTTAATTGTGAGTTCGAGGTCGTGCCAATAAGGTAATGTGCATGCTTTGGAATTGCAACAAGGTAAAAAGTATTAACAGTTTAGTTTTGCCATCAAAGCTTATCTGAGATGGCGGTTGAAAGGTTCGCTGAGATTGGGCGATTTTGTTACGAACGTTTCGTCACCAATGGCGGTGACATCATCACTGCGTAGTTGAATGAGGTGCAGTGGCGTAGCGGAACCTCGGCACCCTCACTAAAGTTCCTCTAGTCTACTGTATGCCGCTCAACTGCGCACCGATGATGTCACCTACATTATTGACGAAAACTTTGCAACAAAATTGTTAAGCTCACCGAACAGTTCAATCGCCATCTGGTCAAACTGAATTATCATTCTTCAATTTACTAAGATGATCAAAAATGTTTGCATCAAACCCGCTCTCCATATGCAGAAACACCTGGCGGCGTGTCTTAGGTAGCTATGGGTGTAAGGGCATCTCCTTCACCCTCAAACGCTGTTCCAATTTATTTAGGCCAATCTACATCCAACATACTACATACCAACATACTTTTACTGTTAGTTCTAAAAAGACAATAGGGAAACTTGGCATCTGCGTGGTTGCATCTTAGTACGCATTACTTGATACTTCTTAAGGATCATGACTGTTTCAGATAGCAGACATTTTGACTAAGGTTTGTTCACTCACTTCTATATTAATTGCAATGTTATATTTACAACCTGTGAAAAGCGCTTAGGGAGTTATTCACCCTTACCGGGTTATGTTTGCTCATTTATCCTTAGAAAGTTTGCTTGTAAACAAGCATTGCCGAAACTTACACGTTGTGCAGTGCAAGATACGTGACCACTTTTCAGACGAAAGTAACTTGCTAATACAAAAAGGACACTTTAAACATTCCTTGCAGGTTGCCTGTTGTGAAGTTATTTGGGAAGCTTATCTTTAAAACGATATCACTTCATAGTGACTTGGACGATCCCATCATATTGCTCATAGAATTTGCAAATAACTAAATGTTACGTAACTCGACATTACAATAGACAATCCAGTCGAGTACTCTGATTATATATATATATGGCAAGATCGTATAACAACTTATCGTTTCCTTTTTGCAATGGATCCCAAGTAATTTTTAACGTGGTTGCTAGATTGAAAGCGATAGGCGATACCGACACTAAAACCAACAAATACGGACGGTCAGATGGCCAATTAGTCTAATTCGACCATACGTAGAACCGTTTACAAGAATGCAAAATCCGTATGGTGCAAATCCTATGAAATCACTTGCCAGCAATAGTATGCCTACTTGGCTGTGCCTGTAGTGGACATAAAACGTTTTGTTTAGTATTTTGGTGATTTGTTTTATTGGATTGTTACATTGGACTTTATTCTTGCTTACATCTCCTGCTACTTGTACTGACGGCAACTCCGGTGCACTTTCAGTTTCTCCGTTAGCCGCAAGCTACCTTGCTCTGTGATTTTCTACGATGTTTTCACTTCAATACAGCACGATATATTACACTATGATTCTGGAAAGGTATTCAGTCTACAATATTGGTTTAGGTATTTTTTCATATGGTTCTCGTCGCAACGATTACCTGAGTTTCGCTAAACAATGGGTAACCCCGATTTCGAACGTAAACTGTCCCATTAGGAACGTCTCATATCGACGAGGCTCAACCTTGTCACCTTTGTTTGGCAATTCCAGTTTGCATTGTGTAGTATTCGCTCATAATCTCTCATCTCGATGTTTAACTTCACAACCTTGCTCTAAATGGGGTTATCATCCCAGTCACGCCATTTACAAGCACTGCTCCTGGGATTTGGTTCGTGTTGTTGGCGTCAGAATTCAAAAGCCATTGGATCAACGCAGATTCCCAAATTTGCAGTCCACTACTTGCTGGCCTCCCAAGCAACGTAAATATGAAGCTCAGGAATATCTTAGTGCAGTCTGATTTGAGCAACATTACCACACGTTCAGGCAAGTCGTCATACGCTAAACCACGCTACTGAACGGACCCGCATAAGACACGCAGTTGAGGGCCTACAAGTAGGCAATAACTAATCTTACACATTGATAAGCGTATTGTATAAGATGCTCGGCACATCATCTGCAGACGAACCAATACTAGGCGAAATATTATTTAGATCTTTCCGGAAACAGAGCAAGTCCTACTTATAGAGATGTATCTACAATTGTTTTTTGATGTCTGTTGTGTAACGCATGGTCAAATGCACCAGCCGTAGTAAGCAGGTCACTCTGGTAAACGAACTGCTGTAAGCTGATAAATGTCTAACTGGGTGAGTACATTAACGTGTCACAAGGAGAAGGATGAACTAATAGGAAGGCAGATAATTAGACGCTTTGTGTGTGTGTCTGGAGTCATGTGCACGTGTCTGTTCAGACTAGCCGTCAAGCATGCTGACGGAATACACAGCATCACCTCTCCGCTTAATCATGTGATGCGTCGAAAATATATCGATTCCGTTGTATTTTTCCTCGGCTGGTCCTGCGAAGCTGCGTGCTTTGCGTTGTTTCGTCAGTAAAGGTTGGTGGCATATACTCCGTTCGTCTGATACTTGTGAACAATATTCAGGCGTTTACAGTGCGGCTATACTCCAGCCTGTAAATGCCTGGCACACATGCATGCGTTACTCTTATCCAACCGGTCCTTCTGAAGCAGCGTTTACATTCGCGCGCAAGCATTTCCCAGGCTGGATCGGAGTAGTAAGCTCCTGGTAAGTGGTTTGACATCAATGGCCAGGATCACACTTTTTGGAATTATTGGTTGCAGGAATAGAAAGTGCAGCATTCAACTTTGTCCGAAGGTCACGCAAAAGCATGAGTTCGTCCGTCGTTTTGTCTGCGGCTCGGTGGCGGACGGTTCAGCAAGAAAATAGTGCTTGTAAAACTGCATGCTCCCAACCTGTACCACCAAAGCGAATAGTTTGGATACGCTCATTCAAGGATCGATTAAACCTCTCTACCATGCCGTATGACGCTGGATTATACGGCGCTGTACGTGAGTGCCGGATAACGTGACGTTAAAGGAAGGAAAGAAACGCGTGGCTTGTAAACAGAGGCCCATTTGTCCGTCACTATCACCTCTGGTAATCCGAAGCTCGAAAACCTGTATTTCAGCCATCGAATAATGTTGGCAGTAGTCACCTCTCCAAACAAATGGAATTCCGACCGCATAATATAAAAGCAGGTCTTCAGCAAACAGTTCCTTTGTTGCTGATGCGCTGACCTAAGTGGACCCACGATGTCAAGAAACATCTTTGCCGAATTTCGAGTAGAGTATTCAATAGGTTGTATAGAAGCTAAACCCGGTCTTGAACGCTTGCATGCCTTTTGACACGAGGAGCAGTCAAGAACAAGTTGTTCCGTTTCATGTGACATTCTGGGCCACCAGAAGCATGCGTCAACCTCTCATTTTGTACGAAGGATACTAGAGTGGCTTTCGTGAGCACATAGCATGATCTTTTGTATTATGCTTCGAGGAGCCACAAATTTATCGCCAAGCATTGAACATCTATATATAAATAAATGTTCAATAGGCAAATCCTACTACGACCGAAATTTCCCTGTAATCTTGTTATTTTGTGGCCAATGGTTTAGCAAAATCCCTTGAAGGCGTAAGAGTGTCTCATCTTCCTCAGTCGCCTTCTGGAATTCTTAATTATTCTGGGCTGAGAATGGTTCATTACTCAGGGAAGGCTGCAGTAACCTCTCATTATCATTATCATAGTTTTCAGTTTCGTTGAGTGGCAGTCGAGAGAACCCATCCACTATCTGGTTTTTGCGTCCGGGACGGAATTTAATGCGAAACTCGTAGTTAGCAATCTTGCATACCAGCAATGTATCTGAAGTGGCCCGATGCAATATGTAACCCGAGTATGTAACCTAGTTAGCGCCGCGCGCTCTGTACGAAGAGTGAATGGTCTTCCGAATAAGAACAAACTTCACTCCTGACAGGCTTAAACGCAGGCAAGGGCTGCTGTTGCCCCGGCGGAGTAAGAAAGCTCTGCAGCCGACAATTTGCTGGAAGCGTATGCAACAATCCTCTTATGCGCATTTTGAATTTGTGCTAGCATAGCACCCAACCAAATGTAGGATGCATCAGTAGACACAATCGTTGGGCACATCTCGTCGAAAATCGCCATGACTGTGTGGAAAAATGCGGCGTCCCATCTCGTAAATTGTCTTTTGTTGGGAACAACCCCAAACAAATATACTTCTCTCCTTTGCTATTACACCCAGTCGTTCAGCAATATTCGTGAAATCATGCAAGTAACGTATGTTGTAAAAGCGCATAACTAGAAACTGCCTTATTTCAGTGGACTTCTGGGACCGCTAGTCTCGCGCGTTGTCCAAACGCGGCTTCATACCGTCAGCTGTTATAATGTGGCCCATGGACTCGGTTTCACTAGTATTAAATTCGCACTTCTCGGGGTCTGATCGGAGGTTAATATGTACGCGAAGTAACACGGCTTGCTGTCCTGAATAGTGTTGTTCTGGAATCCTATTGAATACACAGCTGTTGACCATGTATACTATTTGACCAGGTAAATGAGCAAAGGTGTGAAGCAGAAAGTTTTGCTGGGATGCTGGGGCTGAACACAAGCCCATTGGCAAGGGTGTGTACTGAGAGAGTCCGCCCATAGTAAGAAATGCCGTCAGCGGTCTTGCAAGCCTAATTAGAGGCATGTGATAATACCATCTTCAAGGACGAATTTCAAAAAATGCCGGGCGCCGGCTAGTATGACTAATAGTTTACCTGCAGTTAAATGCACAAAAGTTTTTATCAAGATTTACCGATTTAGGACTTGCAGGTCATTATATATGCTTAATTTACCGTCCTCCATGAGGACTGTAAGCAAAGTGTAGACCCATTCGTAACAGTTGATGTGTTTAACGAAATTATCTGCAATCAATTGCCCTAATGCTGACGAAACAGCCTTTCCTTTTGCCAAAGGAATTGGACATGGATGAGCAATAGCTACCAGTTTAGCATCCTGCTTCATGCATATGCAGTGAAAGGAGGAGAGCGCGCCTTATTGTTTGTTTAAACAGTTTCGGGTACCGCTAGGTTTATTGCCATGAAACGCATACCAGATATGGCGGCGTGACGCCGAATGCAACCATAACGTTGCGTCCGAGTAACGCAGGGTAATTTCCGCGGGTGATGTACACAGCAACCAATCTTTTCACGGCCCCAAGTTGCAACACATTCATAATATCTCCGTATTACTACCGCGGCCTCTGTATAACTGCCACAATGATAGCCTAAATGAGATATAGGCAGCTCATGTAATGTATGTCATTCCAAAACTCGGCACTATGTTGATAGTAGAGGCTGTATCAAGTTCCATATCAATGTGTATTGTTATATTGTGTGCAACAACTGTAAATGTACGAATGTCAGGTATAAGTAGTTTAGGCTCTGGATAATTAGAAGGCTAGATAGGCACAATACCTGTGTTTTCAATGGAAAATACATTTTCAGAGGTCTGTAACTGCTGAATGGAGACGTGATCCACAGGATGTCACTGAGATATTCGTACTGAACAACAACGGCAGGCGAAATGTCCACGATTACCGCACTTTTGTAATCCATTTCCTAGGCAGGGCACTGGGTAAAATTAACAATATGTTATTGGCTACCGCAGCGAAAGTGTTTATGTGGGATTGGAATTCGGTTGGCGAGCGTTGGACCTTGGCAACATCCTGTTCGTCTGCGTGGGTGGCGAAACATCGCAAATGTTCGGCGGTACATGTTTTGAGGAGAGCTAATTTCAAAACCTTATCATAAGTCAATATGGGAGCGGCTTCTGAAAGTGCACGTGCCGGAATTCGGTAGTTGATGATTACACTAATCAACTGATGCACTTGCATTAAGTCCTCGATTCTATTTTTCGTTAGGTATGAATGTTCGTTGGGTTGTACACATGGAATTTTGCGACCAACAAAACCGTTTAGAGTTTCCGATGTTTCCTGTGTAAGTCAGCTAAATTTGAGGCGAGCCATGAAAGTGGTTGTACGCTGGCTTCATGACTTGTCCAGCACATTTAGTAACTTCCTTAAGATATCTTGTATCTGGAGCTCCAATGCAACAACGTGAACTACTCCCTCATCACCGGGACGGTGTCTGAGAAGGCACAGTTTCTGGTCTTCAGTTTAGTTAAGAGCCGCAGGCAATAGGTCAAGATAATTTGTAAATAATGTTTTAAGTGGGCCATGCAATTTGGGTAGGAAGTATGGTCACATCAGACCAGTAAATTGTAAAAGGAAGTAACTCCATGGCGTAGGTTTGTATGCCGCGACGCCAGTGTCGTTTACGAATTGTCAAACGCACGAGCCCTAGTAAGAAGGTCACTCCGGTAATCCTAATGCGGCAAGCTAACAAAGGTCTGATTGGGTGAGTACGTTAACATGTTGCAAGGAGAAAGTTGAACCAATAGGAAAGCAGCTAATTAGACGCTCTGTTTGCTTGTCTGTAGTTGTTTACACGTGTGTGTTTAGACTATCCGTCAAGCATGCTGAAACAGTATTAGGTGGATCTAGCTCTCATCTCCATTGCCTCACTTCACGCTTTGCACAACCGCTTTTTAAATGTTATGCTGTAGCACCCACTCGTTATTCACAAGCCACACGATAACAAGTGTTAACAATCGTCTTATCCGAGTAAGTAGCTCTACTCAACGACCTTAGTAATACTCCTGCTAGCTAGAACACAGACCGCTCACGCAGCAGGTCACTTAGCAGAAACGAACCTAAAGGTAGTAATCAGTATCGTTGCTTCCATAGGCTTTTCGGTGCGCAGGCTACACGATGTACCACACGCTAGAAGTCTCATTTGACTCATTAGGTGAACTCTCTGACAGAGACGTAGGGGCGACTAACCTCACTGGCCCATCCGAAATTAATCGCTTACTTTGCATTTAGTGCAGAAAATCGGAAACCACTTCCTGGTTAATACTGGGAAGACTTAAGCGTGGTTCATACCGCAACTGAGAAGAAGCCTCAGGCATCCACTGTAATCATTCGTGCCACCAAAGCTGCTTTCACCTATATTTAGGGCTACCGCTCAATGAACATTAACTTACACCTAGGTAGAAAACGTTGATCAATTTTCGAATTTTCCCTGTACCGATAGCCATACTCGGCATGTACTTCATTAGCGATTTACACAGCTTGTTCTATGCGAAACAAAGGAGGATATTTGAACCCGCAAAGTCGCACGGCCTCATTGGCCAATGCCGGCATAGCAACTTTTGCTGCACTCAATGTAATCCCACACTCGTCTTCTGACTACACCAAAAGTTCCTATTCTTACCCCAAAATTATTCAGCTATCCTCATGGCATCTTAAGCCACGCGTTCGATCCGAACTAACACCCCAGTCGTATCCTGACATTCGCCCTGAATATCACCGTAGAAAAGAAAGCTAGCCATTATAAACTTTGAGCAAATGTTCCAACTTGAAATAACCCGTCCTTCAGATTGTCCTTAATCCCCTCCGTTACAACTAATCTTAAAGAAACCTGGAGACAGGCATCATGGTTATGACTACCGCGCCATAAAACAACTTTAATTTGCCGACAGGTACACCATCCCATACACGCGGAACCTTGCTGCTTGCCTCACAGATAAGACGGCCTATTGCATTTTACCAGGCACCTGTTAAAGAAAAAGATCTAAAACAGCCAACGTCACACCTTTAAGACATGCCGAATACTTAAGAATGCTTTTTTGATACTGCAACACTGCGCAGCAATTTTAACGGTTTATCCACAACGCTCTTCGTAGCCTAGGCTTAGCTTACCCTCACATCGACAGCATCACAGTATCTAGTTTGTCCGACGAGAAGCACTTGCTTACCTTTAATTATTCTTTCAGCCGGTGGCCAAAAACGAGTCACCGTTAACCCGAGTATGTGCGAACTTGATATGTCCATAGTAGAATGCGTAGGTCACCATTACCTCTCATCTGGGATCTAGAGCATTGTGAACAAGTTTCATGCTATCAAAGAGTCACTTGCGCCTATTTCATTCAGGCATCTCCGTCGACTTTGTGATATAGTCAACTGCTGTCGACGATTCAGCCAGGGCTGCGGTCTTAAGTCTGCCTCCTCTTACTCTCGTAACGGACGCATGAGATGTTGCAGTAGAAGCTGTTTTGCAGTAATGATAGTGTGCGGTGCCAGCCTAACGGTTGCTTTTTCAAACTCCCGCAATTAGCGGAACTTCACAGCTGCACCTTTAGTAGAGAACCGCTTGCCAAATACTTATCCATCCATTACTTTCGATACACCTTAGAACGTCAAGTATTCAGTGTCTACACAACTCAAAACCTATTACTGGAGGAGAATCTGATTAGCATTGATAGAAATACACTGCAACACGGGAGCATAAGTGAAACTTGCTCCGAAGCTCCCTCGGCTAGAATAATTTTATAGCAAATTTGTTTGGAGGCATATTGGCTATCAGCATTTCTCTTAGTTGGATATTCGTATACTTTGTGAGTAGAGGACACTTTATCGCAAGGGCCAAGTGAAGTCCCAGCTAAGTCTTTAGTGCTTTGTTCAAAACAATCGGAAGTGAAATAAAAAATAAAAACAAATGGTGGCAGCCATGTTTTAGAAGACGATGAATTGAGCAAATAAACCTTATCAAACTATATGAAAGATGGTACATTGTGGCTCAATCTAAGAATGCATTGTTTCGAGATAAACTACTATTTATTAATTATTAACGGATTGTTTCGCTGTATGCAGGTGAAGAACTCTGTGTTTCTCAGGAAACTGTGTCACATAGCATTAGTTTTGAGAAGTACAAAAGGCGAGTATTGATATGTCCGCAAGTTGGTAAGGGGTAATTCGCAAAATTAAAGAAAACCATGTCAGTAAAACATAGGGCGTGATATATGCTTCACCAGTGATTTCGGGGAACGAGTGTTCCTGGCTGGGGTACAGGAAAATTATGATGCTACCCACTGTTGTAGTGCACTAAGGTCATCAACTGATGGTCACCGTATATATCAGGTGGTGTAAATATTTTATAAAATCGTCAAGGCGTTTGTTGAAAAGGGATGACGTGGGGGCAATAATTACATGCCCTGAGGCGGCGTGTCAAGTCTGGGACACTTGTAATGATATTACGTTTCATCGACACTCCAAGTGTTTGTATCGCTTAACTAGTCAATACCGGTGAGCCCCCAGATAGGTGCTTTGACTGCGTTTCCAATGAGAATGACCCAGATGGTTGTGGTTTCTCTGCATCTGATAGACGAATATGAGATCGCCCCTTAGACGCCGATAACTTCCGCTGCATATTTTGTGGGTTTTCCTCTTGAGTGAGTAGATCATGCAGGACAAACCTTTGTCGTGCTGTCGCCTTGCGTTAAGCAGTGTCAGACGCGGTGAAATGGGGATTTTGTCAAGGTTGTAAAGTTTGAATAATATACACCGATTGCGGCCCTACGTGTACGCTAAGCGTTTTCCGAAATAATGTAGCATCAAGCTTCCTGAAGCTCAACGAAGTGCTGCTTCGCTTTTTGTGATGCCCTCAATCACCATAGCTCCTCTTGCATATGCACACCAAGATGGTATTGTTGTGTCGGAACTCCACGATTGCTTCCAACCACTAACCGTAGTGAGAACAGGAACGACCGGGTAAAAAACAATGTTAACGCCACACGCCCAACCGGCCACCAAACGTCTGTGTGTGCAACTCAATCACACGATTCAAATTAGGGCATATACACAGGTTATGCAGGAAGGTTGAAAATCGATCAATCAAAGCTAGTCATTCCCGGGGCGAAGGATCGATACGATGTCTCACGAACGAGCGAAATGTACAGAATAAGGGAAAAACCATTAAGCATAAGATTCAATGTCAACCCAAGCTAGTCACAAAGGTGAAGTAATAGAAGCGTATGTGGGGAACCGTAAAAAAGGACGGGGTGAATAGGGGTGAGTGGAATAAAACTCACAAAACCACGGAGAGTGGTGGAGTACTCTTACCTCCGCTATATAACAGGTACCCACGATAATTCCGCTTTAGAAATTAAGGTCCTTAGGGGTTGTTTTCGGTACTCTGACAGCGTATGCTCGGAAGTTTGATTTGTAGTGTTGAACTGCCGCATGTTCTTTATGGACCATATGTACTCTTTGTCTGCGTCATCGCATAGGGCTATGTGATTTACCACTGAAGCAAAAGCACGCCATAACATTTGCTTGTCTGTACATAACAGACAGTTTAGAGACAGCGAACTTATGAGATCACTGATAACAACCATTAATAGGCATGGTCAGAATACCAATCGCTGCAATTTATTGCGATGCACAGATTATACAGTTGTGTTAGTGGAACTACAATTGTTTTCAGAATCGCTGCAGTCACACATGGAGCGAACCTGCCTGGTGAGGCCTACATGACAATGCAAAGATAGCCGATTTGTGTCTGAATGCAGAAGTAATCATAAAGCGTGGAATGGTAGTATGATCTAGGCTAAGGCTAAGAGGGATGCATGTGGTGCAATAAGAATGAAGTAAGGTGTTGGAAATAAATAGGGCTGCAACCTTTAGGCATGTACGCAAGACATCGACATTACAGTACTTTATAAAGCCGAGACTAACGAGGAGAACTTGTGGTGGCACAATGTTCCGCATCTCATCCTGTTTGAATAATTTCCCACCGGTACTCGTAGGCAAAGGTGAGATAAAGGGAAGTTATCAAGGTGTGCCTCGCATTGTCGAGAATAAAAATTTATTTATTTATTTATTTAGATCAGATGATAAGCAGGCATCGATCGTGCAGCCGAGGCGAGCGTGTAAAA
>CALYDF020000841.1:0-21729 GCA_944474145.2 Dicrocoelium dendriticum | reverse complement strand
CTTTTAATGAGAGTTAATGCAATCTGATTTCATACTTTATTAAGAGGAGGGAAGTAGCGGTCATAAATGTGCCAGCATTATGCATATGATACCTACATGGTCGCTTTTAGTTAAATCATCCTTCTTCGGTTGAATTACCATTGCGTCTACATTCAGATAGCTAAGCTGTTCAGATGCAGAAAGAAGCGACATGCCGCACATCTATTTTCTTACGGATTTAACACGCTAGTTTCTCGTGGCATCTCACACGCATTAGAACTACTATTTCTATTCACATTTTCACCTTACTTGGAATAATTTTATGAGATTCAGTATTGCAGCTACAATAACAGGGTTCCGTGCAGAATTAACCGTCCTTTATCGATTCGCCGAGCAAAACATGCACCTGTTCACATTATCAGTAACGGCGCCCGGGCGACTGCGCACACACTAGATAAAATGATGCACATTTATATGGTATTAAGTTTTGGGAAATTGCGCTCCTGCTTAATCCTATAACCTGAGCGAAAGTAAACATTTGGTCAACCGGGAACGTGATTTCCCTAAATAACTAATGTCACCTAGGTTTTAAACCTGTAAGCTTGGGACTACTGTTTTTCAAATGATCTAAAGCGTTTCTTTCTATAGGAATGTGGTTATCACCACGCTAAACCATCAGTACAGTTGCAACATTGCGGTATTTTGGTTACGCGATTTAGGTAAATCCATCCCATTGTACAGCTGTGTAATCGTGCTAAGAAAAGAACGTAGAGGGCTGATGAAACCGGTTACGGATCTGGCGTTCGCATGGTTACGCAAAATTAATAATAGGAAATAACTTTACATATCAAAGACGATTTATATATTCGTTGTATTTCGGCACCATCCACTATCAGCCCGCAGAATTTAGCACGTCTGGAAAAGCAAAACGCAACTATGTTTCGAGCTTCTGGTTCTCGCCAGTTGTGCGCCATCCGCGGACCCCCGCCGGGTTAAGAACACATGACTTCTGGATGCAAATAGCTAGTGATACAGCCATGGGTGACGGCAGCGGAGATGCTTGATTGACAGTTGACTATGCTATAACCCGCAGCATCTTCTACTGCAATAAAATGTACGAAATGTGCAGAGAAGAGCAGTTCGCCAGATGAGCTGCGAATTCCCGAATGGCGGCTATGTACTACATAGCACTTAAAAGCTGTACGGATGCAGCGAACTTGCGGCACTGTATTTCCAATATGTCGAAGACGCTGCTACTTAGGTTCGTTAATGCGGTATCCTCTACGACAACCTTATCCGGTGGGAAGGACAACTCCCGGGTCATCGTATTCTGTCAAATTTATCACAAATCCAAAACACCATTCTTGGTTCGCGTTACGGAAATTAGATGACAAACACAGGAAGGGAGCTACTCAGGTCTTGAGCTGACCAGCTGCAGTGTGGGAAGTAAAAATAGCAATTATCTGGAAGAAGCCATTCCCAATTGATAATGTTCCCACGGAAAAAGCGGATGTCAAGAACCGAGCTATCAGTTTCTCTGGCGCAAACGAAGTTAGTTGCTATCCGGTAACGCCGTCCATGAGATGGCAGTCTGCTGTTGCCCGCAAGCCAATTATGTCGCAACAAGACACCGAACTGCACGAGGACGGACGGTGGTCACATATACGGATGATTTGGTGTTGCTTTAATACGCCATGATACAATGTTTCCTCGTTTTCTCGTGAAACCATTATTATGCCGACAAGAAATGACTCGAAGCGGAAATTATGCGCGCCACTCGTTGGAAGTTAGGAATCAAATAGCGCAAGCTTATGGGGTATGAGACAATTGGATACACTTTGCGAGTTTGCTAAAGATTGCTTTCAACACCTGCCGTAGTTGGATTGAAAAGCTAGAGTCTGCGGAATCGAGAAGATCACACGGGGGTGCTCTTTACAAAGCTCTGACAATTTTTGCGCTTGCGGATTATGAGGTTGCCCTCAGTAGCAGCACCGTCGCCAAATATATATGCAGTCGGCTGAGAACAATTATGAAGTTGCATGCGATTCCCGAGTCAAGGAGGAAACTAGCGAGTAAAGGGTAAGCAAAATCAGTTTGCACGCAGCGGCGGAACTTTTAGACAGAATGACTGCAACCCGCCTGGATTGACCAGATTATATTAAATCTCATTTTTGCACGCATTCGGAGCTGTTCAGCACGCGGGAGCCGAGCACAGGGTACATGTGGCAAACAGTCGTGACCGAAATGTGCTCGTTTTGGGAACCATGTCAAAAGAAAAGTTGACTGAGTTTTCCGTGTTACGTGGAAGTTTCCACATGCAAAAGTGTGCGCATTGGCTGCGACGTAAGCCTGATGCTAACTTTTCGGCTTTTACTAAACAGTGTTGGTTGATTTATTACAACTCTCTGTACCATGCAGAATTAGAAAGCGTTTTCCAAGAAGAACGCCGCCCATTCGACAGGACGATACGACGTGCATCATGCCCTTAACTCTATGGAAGGACCTGGAATGTAAGCAAAAGCTATGTGAAGCAGGAGAGGAGGAGTAGGTACGTATACATACTCCGAGAGAACCGTGATGATGATTTAAGTAAAAGCAAGTGGCGTATTCATTTTCTCGCGCAGGTTGTGTCAGAGACACACAGCATCACAGCGAGCAAACGGTCCAGACTGTGACTACTAATTTCCGATGTGTAATTCATATGGCGTATTAGTAAGCCATTTTTGCATAAATTATTTCTTTTTAAGTGAAATCGGGCTTTTTTCTACTTCATCACCAGGTGGATTCATTGAGAAATGCATGCTAGGCTTGTAACAGACATCCATATAATCCGAAAACACCGAAGCGTTCGGTTGGCAGGTAGTGTTTATAGTCTCAGAGCGTACCGGTTTCCGTTTCTGTGACCTGAACGAACTTTGTGAAACCTGGAGGGTGGGCAACACACAGGATGATAAATGGTTGGATCAAAGTGATTGCAGATCGTTTGTTTTGCTCTACGTTGCTGTTTGTGTACGCATAACAAGTGAATAAGCATTGTTGCGCGAACGGCACAGAAGAAAATAATATAACAGATTGGATGGCGTTAGGTTCAGGGTAATCGTTTTCCTATGGAATGATGTCCAGGCTGTTGCACATTGCTTAACCTAGACCTTTTAGGATTAAATTGGTAGTCAGATGACCGATGGGATATTAGAAGTAACTTATCGCTGCTTACGGCAAGTGGCCGAGTGGTCTGCTAGCCTGGTTTGCAATCATAAGGCCCTACGTTCGAAACCGTGTAGGACATGGCGTCCAAGCGGTTCACTCATTTCAGTCGCGACTGGTGGTTGTCGAACGGCAACGAAGCGCCGTTACTGCGCAAAAATTTCACTGCATGTCGATTGTAACTTCTACGGACTTTGAGCTCAACAAACACGAACGGCATATTCCACAACACTTTGCTGTTTTCCTTGCCTTTGTTTTCGATGAATACTTCCACGTACCGCAACCCGGTGCTACCTTTAATATACCTCCCAAGTGGAATACAGCTCTAGAATAACAATTGCGAGTATTTGGTTTCGCCTCAAACCACTCTAAAGTAGCCAAGTGCCGCACTCACTCGAATGATAACTCAGCTGATTCTATCTACCGCTGTCTGAAAAATAAGGCCAATTTCAGCTCATCTAGCGGTTCATCCAATTTCCTGTCACCTGCAAGCGATTTTGATCTGGGGAACACATGAACTTATCGCGAACCCGTTTTTGAGCTAAATAGTGCTAAACACAATCCCGCGGAACAAGGAACAAGGTAACCAATACTATACATAGTTGTTGTCTGAGAAAAAGGAACATTCGCAGCTCGGAATCAATTACTGCATATAGGGTACGAGTTGCTCCAGGCATGAACGAGGACGTCCGTGTCCAGGATGCAGTCGAAATCTTTAGCAGTCAATTCTCTCAAGCAAGGATAATAATAATAATACTAACAATAATAATAATTCACTTGTCCTTGGTATTTTGAGGCACGCCTGTGTGGACACAATCTTGGTAGTTCCAGAACGAAAGATCGGTTGTTGTACAATAATTTGATAAGTTTTGCGAGCAGTATCCAAGTACGTACGTGTATATGCAGATAACTTTGCACGTGACCATGTTAAAAGACCTTGTGAATGTAACGCTGCAAGTGTGTTTGTGTTTGACGGTGGTCACCCTTTAAGGCGAAGGCTACTTTCGCCCCTAGAGGCTGACACAACTTGATCCGACATAACTAACTAGGCACCGGTGAGCGCCACCAGTCTGTGTTATTGCTTCTTGATTCATTGCTGTCTCTGTTTGGCCACCTCTTGTCCTTTGCCCGTTTTTCCCGAGATTCCCACAGGTACATCTGCCAAAACAAGAAGGTTTATCCACTGGGACTGGCCGACACATCCTCAAAACGCTTGTTCCTTTCTCCAGGAAATGAAAAACCCACACACGGGTCCAAATGGAGCTTATTCCGCCATTCCGGAGGCGCTACCTTCATGGGGTCTAAACAAATGGGTTTAGCTTGCCTCGTACTCAGAGAACAATTTACTCACCTGGAAGAATATATGTACATGGATCCCCCGTTCCACAATCGAAGACAAACAACTCTGGCGTGATTACTTTCATTGCCTCAAACATTCCTATTCGCCAGTCACCTGGAGCTATTCTGATGTCATTTCACGGACAGCGTTGCGCACGTATACGTGGCTATTCCGATGGTCTTCCATGGAATTTTCACTTGGCTACGGAAACAATTACACTTACTTACATTTGCAGGAATCCCAAATCCAATTTGCGGAGAATGGCGTTTTTACCTATTAAGGACATATTCAGCCACAAGAAACAACTTCACTGACCGACCCCATGACAAGTCCAGCGAGGATAGTTGGGCATGGTTTGCGAGCCGAGCAAGGATATAATAGAAGAGCCGGCCTCTATTAACAATGTGTTTACTCACCTGCATCATTATCATTCGACTCTTCGAATCTTGCATCATTGACCAGCTTCAACGACTGCTGGCGTATCAGTACTAAGCCATTCGGCCAACCAACGAAGAATTTTGGCTGTCAACCGACTGCGAATAATAGAATGCAAAATCGGTCTATACGATGCATAACCGACTTGCACTACTGTTCAACGAAAGCTACGGCAGTGTTCCAGGACGTGGTGGGTTTTCGCCTGGCAAGCGTTCTCCCTATAAAAAGCCACAAATGTCCGCTTAACAACACTGCAACGTGGCGGATGTGACTCGACACAAAATAAAGTCACAGCTATGCATTTCACACTGACGCAGTCCTCAGCCTTCTACATCGAACCTGTGCAACTAATTCTGCAATGAACAATGCTTTGTTGAAGCACAGATACTCTCTATCTCGTAATGGTTATTGGTTGCAAAAAGCCTTGTTTAGGCTCCTGTGCTCACGGATCACTACCTGCCGAAATTACCCCCAACTTGTGTTTTGACGGATTTTTGCGCGCCAGAGCGCCATAATGTCCCTGGGTCTGACTATTACCTGACAGTATGCTCACTCATCCGGACATCATCTTTTCTTTTATAACTTTCATCAAAACGAAATGTTTTAACATTCCACAGAAGCTATGCTTGTATGCATATTTGATCACGCCTTTACAGGTGTGTCTCGTTTTACCAAGAATATCCTATTTATTTATTTATTTAAAATGATATTTTATGCAGTGTAATTATGTGGACTGTCCTGAATCTGTTGGCATTGACCGTAGGTTGCTGCAGCAGTTTGCAGTACTTACCATTGGGTGGCGCCTAGTTTAGTAGTCGGTAATCAATGACACGTAAGAGCCGAGTCAAATACGGGATAGTACAGAAGTTGGAGGCGACTGAACCCAATGTATATCCTGCAGGCTACAAAAATATGAAGCGAATAAACCAGATCGAGAAACGTGGCAGCAAGTTAGTGGCCAAAACAATTAGTGTCAACGGAAATACTGTCAGTAACAAAAGTGGACCTTTCAAAAGGTAAACTTCAATGTTGGAAAATACTGAAAGAGCACCTTTTTCAAATACAATACAAGAGCATCTCTTCATAAGGTTGAAGGATGGAAGCCTTGGATGAAGCTATCAGTGGTGTAAAACTTGTAGTGATGATCGGTGCGAATATGTTCATGGGTTTGTACAAGGGCTTCAGAGATGTCATACGTAGCATAGTTCGCTGGGTCTAGACTTTTGTTTTAATTCTTCATGTTGATGGTGTGAACAAGCTTGCATCATCGGTAAGTCATCGGGGCGGGCTGGCCGCACCGCAAAACACTGGCCAGTCCGGAATAAAGGCCGACAGGATATTCCTTCGGCTGCCGACTCGGTGGTGTGCTTGGAAGTTGTCACTCCCTCTACCGCCTTCCAGTTCACGGTCCTCGACCCACAATGTAATCCGGGCGTCCTCCTCCCACAAAGCATTCTGGTGTCCTGGTAGGTTTACGCTTAGCCAGGCGTTTGGGAACCAACCCATTCATGACCGTCCGCGGTCCATTGCGACTGTGTCTGCCTTGGGTCAGGAAGGGGGCCTTGGGTCGGCTGGCGAGCCACTAGGGGGGTTGAGTTGAGCAGATTGGCAAGTCACTCCAGGGTTGCCTTGGCAGTTCCGGCGGTCGAGTTTCTGAAACATACAACTCAGAGGAAGTGCGCCAGGGTTTGACGGCAGAGAGGAAACATGGCATGCATGCTAAAAGCAAATATGCTTAAGTTTTCGGAAGGTTTTGGATTTCTTGTCGATTTTGCAAAAGGTTTCTGGACGAAACGCACGATTACCACTAAAGACAACATAAGCGTGTTAATGGATTAGCAAAACTTTACAAAATCTATAAAACCGACAGGTGTTTGACCAATATACCGCGTCGGTCAGTAGCCTGGGGTTGAGGCGAGATTGGTTGAGGGTCAGGTGAAACGCAGCGTCTCGGGATATCCAGTAATTGGGAAGTCACCGCAGGTGCGGGTGCTTGTGTGAAAGAATCAGGATATATTGCAAGTGGTTCGTCAAAGAAAATCACATTGAATCATTAAATATACACCGTTGTTCGGTGACAATTCTGTTCTAAAGTGAAACGTTTCGGAGTAATTTGCAGGACTCTGAAATGGCCACTATAGTGAGGCTGGAGAGTGCTCTTTACTGCGTCGGTGCAGAGGAAGCCGTGAGTGTAAGTACGGAGTCCGCTGTGCGTTTGCACATCTCCAGGCTGCACACATGGCCGACTCGGACGAAGTGAACGCATGCGTTGAGCAAGGGAAGACGCAAAGTTAGGCGGAGGCATACCCGACGATGTGGAAGACGAACCAGTTTATCCTGCTAAGTTTAGAATTTTGTCGTAAACCTGATCTGCTGGCGCACATTGCAAGTCAGCTTTGATGCTGCTGCGAATGCCTAAGATTATGAGGGAAATGTTTTCACTCCAGCTGGGGTCGGTGGAGGTGCAGAGCGACGCTTTTAGTTGTCCATGGAAGCGTTCAATTAAATCGTTGTCTGCTGTGTAATACGCTGGGATATAAATGCAGTAGCAGCCTACAAAGTTGCCAAAGGTATGGAATTGTGGCTATTCGAAAGGCGTTCTTCGGTCAGTTGTAATGGTGGTTGGGCCTCTGTAGTGCGTGAACCACCGGTCTAAGAAGGCCCGGATAACGGTCCTAGCTGTGCAGTCTGTTACGGGAATGGCTGATGGTCATCTGGTGAAGCAGTCGACACATGTATGAATGTATACGAATCCGCATGAAGGAGGCAAGTGACCTACCAGGTCTTAGTATAAATGCGAGACTCGAGGGTCCGGAGAGAGAAGGAAACTAAGAGGACTCCGAGTGTGACGAATTATTTTGGAGCACTGTCATTGAAGCCTGCCTTTAATGGTACATTCCGTGGTTTGGGGAGGAGCAATTTACACATGCTGCTAAGTGGACTGCAGGCTAAGTTGTAGATCTTCAGCTTTAGCTTGAGCCGAGGTCATGACGGCAAGGTTGACCGTAGGCAAATACGGAAGAGTGAGGGTAACACGTGAGAGCGTCGGCGACTGGATTGTCGTCATCTGAGACATGACCTAAGTCAGCAGTGAAATGCGTGACAAAGTCTGTTACTAGCTTTTCGTGACGAATATCTGTCGCAGGCGGAATAAAAGACAAAGATGTGGAACTTGTGGTCAGTGTGGTCCGTGAAAGTGCAACCTTGTTGTTTATGCCGGAGGCGACAAATGGCTAGGCAATAGGCAAGCAGTTCTCTGTCACACGTGCTGTAGCGGGATTCCACTGGCTTCAGACTATTTGCACGATCACAAGATGTTACCATTGACCACCAAGGTGGTTTTGGAAGACAGCTGCTACCGCGACGTCTGAAGCATCAGTCGTAATAGAAAGTGCTGCAGTCGATTGGAAATGAACGAGGAGGGCTGTGTTGGAGATAGTAACCTTCAGTTCGGCGAAGGCTTTCTAGGAAGTGTCAGACAAAACGAACCTACGTAATTCCCTTTGGGTAGGTCAGTCAGAGGCTGCATGAGCTGAACGCAGTGCGGAATGAAGCGCCGATGATAGTTTAATAAAGCACAAAATCGACGGTGTTTGAACAAAGTAGGAAATGGGAAGTGCTCGATCTATTGGCTCTTATCAGGAAGGACTTTGATACCAGACGTTGAAACGAGGTGGCCTAGGAATTCTACTGTTGAGTTGCCGAGTTCCCACTTAGTACGGTTGACTATGACACAATGCTGGATTGAGCGCTGGAAGAGAGTTAGAAGTAGATCGAGGTGCTCTCTTTCCTCTGAACTGCCTGCCAAAATGTCATCGAAGTAGGAATAAGCGAAGTCTAGACCACGTGTGACATAGCGGATGAAGCGTTGCACTATTTTTGCGGCGTTACACAGTCAAGATGTCCTGGTTATAATTTCAAACAAGTCGAAACAAGTGATAACGGCTGTTTTAGGAATGTCATTTTCTTCAACCGGTATCTACTGATAGACGCTATCCAGGTGGATTTTGCTGAATATCGTCTTACATGTGAGACATGCGGTAAGGTCCTTTACGCGTGGAATGGGATACATATCTGAGGTGATTAGTCGATTGAGTGCACGGTAATCACCGTAATGGTGACAGTCACCAGATTTCTTGTGGACTGTCTGCAGGGCAGTGTACCAAGGGCTGTTGGAAGGGCGGGTTATTCCAAGCTCGATCATCTGCTCAAACACTGCAATAGATACCTTTAGTTTCTCTTGCGATAGTCGGGGTGGACGGCGTGAGACGGATAAGGCATTCCTCCGTATGTGGTGCGGTACTTGGGATGCCACGAGCAAAGCTGCGTTCCTTGGCTGGACTAGCTCGGAATCATGGGAAATATGTTGGCGTATTCCGGTGAGGTCTAGGAATGGGCGTAGACCGGTGTTATAGATGCGACATCGTCGGTGATGCCACGTACACTGAGTTTCGTTTCAGTGTTAACTATCACCTGGCTATTCGCATTGACAAAGAGGCCTATGAAATCAAAGCCGATGATAGCAAAGAGACTGCACCGACGATGAGTACCCAGCGGAACGTGCGCCGAAGACTTACGTCCATGGTAAGCGACCGATGATCGCAAATGGCTATTGGCATGCCATTGCCGGCACCTAGGCTTGTTGACAAAGATGCGATAGGCTCAACTGGTATATGAGGAAAGTGGGTGACTACATCCCTGTTATCAGTTAAGAACTGGGTTTCTGAATCATAGTCCCTAATGTATATGAGAAGACAATGTTCTTTGTCGTTAAGGTTAGTCCTAATTACGGCCGATCTGAAAGTATTCCCACCTTGCGGCGGGGAAATGCTTGGTTGTTCGCAAGTAGGAGCTTTGTTATGAAAATGCGAAAGGTAAAAGCAGTAGCCTGAACTGCTTCGCTTCGTGCGTCGAGGTGATGAGCCAGAGCAGCTGCGCTGCTTACCGTCTAGGGAGAGTTTCTCGACCTGGCGTTTCCTTGACGTTATTTACCATGATAAATCGTCGATTGCTGACGGCTCACTAGTCGCGGATGTTGCTGGGGCTGCGGGGCTATGTCGAGTACATGTTCTAGATTCATTCCTTGGCTGGTGGCGTTTAGTTTCACGGTCTGCTGGCTTTGCAACTGTTGCGCGATGCAGGGCGCTTGCCAGGGCGAGGATGATCTGTGTGTTTTCCGTAAGACGTTGCATCCACATTTCGCGGAGAATCCCAGCGACTATATTGGATGTGCCTAGGATCTGTTGCATGTGTCGCAACAAGGCGTAAGGCATGCTGTCCCCAGAGCTGCCGATCACTAAACAGTTGCTGCAGTCGGAGCCTTTTGAGAGTACGTGATCCCCTGGATGATCGCCTGATGGAAATTCTCATATTTCGCATCGGGAGGAGAGCAAGCTGTGATAACTTATACCTGAGAGGATACACTTTGCGGAAGCGGAGACATAAGTTGCTGATATTACGCATTCTCAGAAGAAATTCTACAGTTCTTAAAAGTGAATTCTAAGTGCCCAAATCATTACAACGGGTCATTCTTTCAAAAACCTAAGAAGGCTATCTCTACGGCACTAATCACTTACGTGGATGGTATATCATCAGACCTGTTAATCGTGATAAATAAATAAGTATGAGCGGCTGGTGAGAAAACTAAACTGTTTTCTTTTTAAACACGTATCTAGGTGTGGGGAACACCTCAGCTACTGTGCCGCAATACATAGAAAAAGGAGGAAAAATTGCAACTGGTGCAAGCCGGCTGAGCTACCGGTAACGGATGGGCATCGTTCCTGTAAGCTACCAGCCGGCTGCTGTGCACCAAAAAAAATTATTATGCAAAATTTTATAAGGCGAAATAATGAGATCGTTGTTGGAAGAGATGGGGTGGGGCAAAGAAACTCACAGCACGAACGCCACTGAGGTCGGCTCCTAGCCATATCAGCAAGTGTGTCTAACCAAACGTGTTCATCGTCTTTCGGACCCAAACCAGGGAGCCGAGAAGCTCCAACCGAGGCCAGCTCAGGAGTGAGGGCCTTCATTCCTCTGGACCAAGTCACCGCTTGGCCACCCCTCCTCTTCTTCCATCCACACCCTCGGCGCGCAAACAACACACGTCGCGGAAGTCGGTGGGCTGGCATGCGTAACACGTGGCCGAGCCATCGGAGCCTGATGCGTGAAATAACGGTTCTGAGCGGTTCAGTTCCTTTTCATGTGCCATAAACAAGGCGTCGAACACGCTCGTTTCTCACGCGGTGTTCCCACCAAATGTGAGCTAAGTTACGAAGGCACCGGTGGTCAAACGTAACTAGCCTCTTCAGGTCCGCTGCTTTAAGCGGCCAGCTTTCACAACCGTACAGTAGGGTCGAACGTACTACTGTATTGTACACTCTACCCTTCAGGGCAAGAGTGATGTCGCGCCGGCGCCATAAGTGGCGAAGGTTAGCATAAACGCCCCGAGCTTTTGCTATACGGTTCATGATTTCATCTTCAATCCCACGGGCGCTGATACAACTTCCCAGGTAGTTAAATTTTTGAACGACTTCTAGCTGATCCCCACCAAGGGTCAGCATTGGAGGCGGTCCGGACCAAGCTTGGAGAAACGCTTTGCACTTCGAGGGTGCGAAGCAAAGCCCGAAGTGACGGACAGCTAGTGCTAATCTGTCCAGTGCCGTTTGGCACGTTTGTGAGCTGTCACAGATCAGGGCAAAATCATCAGCATACTCTAAGTCAAGAAGTCGTTCTCCTGGGAGTAGCTCCACACCTTCTAAGTCGTGTCCTGTGAAGGCGATTTCCATGACTTCGTCAACAGCGAATTTGAGGAGGAAAGGTGACAGCGGGCATCCTTGTCTCACGCCGCTGGAGATATTAAAGGGCAAAGACCACTTGCCGTAAGCCCTCACTCTGCCCGAGCTACGAGCATATAATGCTCGGATAATATTCACATATTTCTCAGGTACATCTTTCCTGAGTAGACAGTCTCAAAGTGCATGTCTCTCCACCGAATCGAATGCACCTTTGATATTGAGGAACACGACAACGGTGGGCCGCCAATGTATGTGACGGTGCTCCAACAACTGACGCAAGGTGAAGATGTAGTCAATGCTGCCACCACCTGGACGAAATCCAGCTTGCTCTTCGCGAATCTGGCTTTCACGAGTGCCAGTCAGTCTGTGAAGGATGACGGAGGCAAGCATTTTGGAGGCGATAGAGATCAGACTGATTCCTCTATGGCTGCCGCATTCCGATCGTGAGCATCCTTTGAAAATTGGGACTATGATGGAGCGGCTCCAATCGGTTGATACAGTTTCTTGCTCCCACAGTCTCACTAGAAAATCGTGTAAATCATCCACAAGAGCAGGTCCCCCGAATTCGAAGAGGGCTGGAGGAAGGTCATCTGGTCCCGCGGCTTTATTTAACTTCAACAGTTTGATCTCACGTTCGACTTCTGAGCGAGAGGGTGCATTCAAAGGAACAGCCCACGGAGCAGGGCGATCACTGGTCGGCGAGAAACCTAACAATTCCGACCGATTAAATTGCCTTTCAAAGTGCTAAGCCCAACGTTGCAGGCGTTTTGATAAGTTGTGGATAGGCTGTCCACTCTCATCGCGTATAGTTTCACTAACACCAGGTCTCCTGCTGCCCGTTTCCCGTATAAGACGGAATAACTCACGATGGTTACCAAGGGCAGCGGCCATTTCTATCTCTGTTGCACGACGAGACCACCAGGATTCGCGGTCTCTCTTCAGGCTAGCACGGGGTTTCGCCCGGAGCTCTTTGCGAGTTTCATTGTGTTCGCTTCCAGCCGGAATATGCCGGCGAGCATCTATAAGTTCCAGAGACTGTGAAGAGACCCAATGTTCATGTTGACGATTAGACATACCACATGAGGATTGGCCTGCTGCTAGTAAGGCCTGTTGCATATGAGACCAGTGAGCTTCAATTGCATCCAGTGAGCGTTTATCCAACTCGGATGACAGCGTAATTTGATAGGCGTTCAGAACAGCTGGATTCACCAGTCTGCCGGTGTCAATGCGCTCATAACATCGTCGCGGGCGTCCGCCAAATCGCACCAGCAGGTCAGCACATACAAGTGCATGATCGGTGTCAACACCTGTGCTCCAAATCCAGCGACAGTTCTGGACGCAGCCTCTCCATCGGTAACTGATAGCAATGTGATCGATTTGCGTCCAACGCTGGTTCGAGGCTGGTGGGCGCCAAGTCACCCTCCGGCGGGTGCTGTGTCGGAAATTAGTGCTCGCAATAAATAAGCGAGCATCCGCACACAAATGAAGTAACCGCTCACCGTTATCATTACGGGAGCCTATACCATGTTGGCCGCCCAGGTGCAGCTCATCTGTGGATAATTTTCCAACTTGAATGTTCATATCCCCGGCCAGCACTACAGTGTCCGAGCTTCTTCTGTGGCGAAGGAGTTCGTTCAGTTGGCGATAGAAGTCGTCTTTTACCGAGTCATCGCTACAGTTTGTCGGTGCATAGGCAGCGATAACAAATAGACACCTGTTAGTCCCACGCGACTTCGAAGTTTTAAATGAGCCAGACAATCGGACCGCACACATCCGGCTACTGATTGGAATCCAATCAACCAGAGCAGCTTCAGCCCGGGGACTCAGGGCAATACCAACACCGGCTTGGCCGGTGCTCAAAGCTGCATCGTCACCGGATAGGCGCAATGAGAAAGTACTGCTAATATCACCTGAAGGGGATCGTAGAGTGAGCACAGAGCTCTAGTATTGCAGGTGGGTCTGGGATAAGCAGCAGATATCGATCGAGAGGGTCTCTAATGTTCGGGCAAGTGCTGCCTGTTGACCGATCTGAAGCAATGTGCGAACATTGAGGCATGCCAGTCTGAAGGAGGATCGAGGGCTCCAAATGGAAGCCGATGAACTGGAATGGGCCGCTTGCTTGGACATGAGCCTGTTGACATTGCAGGAATGACGCTCTGCGTTCACCTCTGAGTTGAAACTAAAAGACAAGCGACTATTGAAGCAAGGTGGGGAAGGGCCGAGAATTGGGTGGTTGAAAACGGAGGGGATAAAAGTGAAGCTGGAACGGGACGATAAGGCTGGAAAAGCGCAAGAAGGGGAATAAGAAGATGTGAAGTTCTGAGCAGTAGCATCCAAACCCCTATCCACCCTGCTCGATGCAGCAGATAGGGCACCGTTGATTATCCTCTGCGGTGGCCAGAGCATCAGAAATTTGTTTGAGAAAAGATTCATTGTATTTCGTGGGCAGGATACTGTCAGGTTGCCCAGGCCTAGACAGGAGAACGATTAGAGTTCTCAACCAAAGCCTTTGGTTCAAAAAACCTGACCGCAAGGCAGCGGGTTTGGCACTGGACTACAAGGAGTCCGTTTTAAGGAATAAGGAGCCACCTTCATTCCAACCCCCAAATTGGAGGACCAGGAGGCTGAGTTTGTCTGGCCTCTAACCATTGACCAATCTGGTATGAGTGGCTCTGAAGGTGCAAAAGCACCACCCAGTATAGCTCAATGGATCACTGAGACACACAAACCATCGCACCATGGTAAGGTCCAGCCTCATTGCGAGTACTGTAACGAGTACTGAATCGAAAACATTGTAAAGAGCCCTCCAGAAGAAAAATTAATAATGGTGGACTGCGGGTTCTTGACCGGGGTCAACAATTATCAGGTGGCCCCTGGGATAATAGTCGGTAATCAATAACACGTAAGAGCCCTGTCAAATACGAGAGAGTATAGAAGTTGGAGGTGACTGAACCTCACGTGTATCCTGCATGCTACTAAAATAGGAAGCGAATTAACCAGAGTGAGCAACTTTGCAGCAAGATATTTGACAAAACAATTTGCGTTTACGGAAGTGCACTAAAGAAGAAAAGTGGACGTTCCGAAGTTTAAAACATCGGTAAAATAAGCAGTTGCGAAGTACTGAAAGTGCGTGTTTTCCTGTAAACTGCATTACTTTCGAATACTCATTAACCACATTACCTTGGGAACCAACTTTACCCAAAAATTTTTGACAGTACGGTTGATCGCGACAAAAGTTTAAATCACTAAACGCCTTTCGTTAAATTTTTCCGACATTTTTACTGTTGCATGGGGACAATCAATAACCCGCGCATTATGTAAAATTTGTTTTCCAAAACATAATTGAGTGGCATACTGAGGAACTTGCAAATAGCTTCATTACAGGAAATATCAAGTACATTTAATTATCTGTCAATCACAGAGCAAAATGGGTAAAAAGGGTTTTCCGCCGAAAATATGCTGGTAAGGCATTACCCATTGTCATGTAATGGTGAACGCAATTGTAATAGCGCCATATTCTCCTAGCTTGTGGGCTAGAAATATAGTGAGATGGGGATGTGAGCAAGGGTAATGGTTTGAGTTAGGGGTATATTTCGGGTCATTTTAAATGTTGGATCGAAATTATTTTATGCGACTGAAGATAGTTAAATCTCCGTGGCCATTGTTAGGTATAGGTTTATGTTTGGGTTTAATTTACATTAGTTCTTCAGACGCGTAGTGCATTAGCTGACGCAGCTAGGTTTGACACAGGTTTGATAACCCTAAAGCAGCCGAATCCAATTGCGCTAGTGTACGCCGGGAGGAACGTCAGGCGTGAATTACATGTGGCGTATCCACTGGCATATTAGACACAGTTCGTCCAACTTTTAAATTCCCACCCCTGACGCTACTTCATGGTGCTTGCGGTGATATTCCACAAAATTACACCAACTTAAAAATATCCTTTTAAACTTTAGTAAAGCCTTCAGTTATGTGAGTGCACTGGGGATCCGGAATTCTGAAAGACATTTACTAAAGAAGAGGATTATAAAATCCCTGAATATTAGGGATAAATTGGTCTTTGGCTGTAATTCCTGACAGTTAGCCAAGTAACTTATACAACAATGGATTATGAGGGATGCAAAAGCACAAGCTTATTACGTCTTCTTCTTTAGCAATGGTAGAAATTCTGCATCCGGCTGTTACATAAGTAACCATTGGAGAAGAGACAAAGTACGGGTAAAAATTAATAGGGTTAAGATTTGGCCATTTTACCCTGGAAATCTAATTAACAAGCTGTTTAGGGTTAATGATAGCCGCAAATGGCAATCGGAATGCACACCAGCCTGCAACGGTTTGATTGCATCACTGTGAGTTATACATTCAAATAACCTAACTATCCTGAAATATCGAATTGACTTTTATAAATGGTCAATGTAGGGGAATAAACAACAGAGTTTAAAATAGAGCTTCATGGTTGAAAGACCTGGAAGGAACAGCAAGTTTTTTGACAATCGAGACGACTGTAATCTTTGCTAACTTTCATGCTAATGTCTGTGCGTTTAGTATTTGGGCTGAGTTTCTAAAGGTGACGGTATACGTGAGCAGGGTTGCTGAGCATTTGCTACACTTATACATGGTTTCCACGTAGCCGTTAGAGGCGTCAGCTAAGCCCTCCGGGTCTATCCGTCATTTTTGTTGCAGTATGCGACGCCAAGCCATGACCACTTTGTCGCCCAGTTTTGTACTATATCGAGGGTTACATTCTCGCCCTTAGGCCAAGTTCGTCAAATGCGGATAGAGTATTTTACGTGGTGACACAAGTAGGCATTTCGCGGCAGGAAAAATTATGTGAATCCAAACCACTGCGTTCACACTATAAAGAACCAGCAAGTTGGTTACCACTTTTTAAGCAGGCTGTCTACCTGGAAAATCTGAACGCACGCCATGGTTGAGCACCTGAGAGGTGTTTTTCAGATCGTGCGTCGCAAGCTTGTAGATGTGGACGTGCCGTTTCGTATGTGGACTAAGCAGCACATCTTAACAATAATTGGCATGGTATTTACACAGATAAATTTCAGGCATCACTAGGGTCGCTCAGTAGATTTTCACGATCGTTCAGCTACTTGGTCGCTCGCTAAACCACAGCGTCTTCCACAGAGATTCTCGAAAATATTCAGACAATAAGTTTACAATCCAAGATTATGTTGTTTCTCGGATAGAGTTACGCAGCTGTCCTAATACTAGACACCCCATGCCATATTGCAAAACCATTTGAAGTATTATTCTATGACCAAAGAATGACTTGATTTCGATAATTTCAAGTAGATAACATCGGTTCCTGACACCTTATCGATTATTTTCTTCATGTCGTCGCGTTTCCTCAGCCAATTTGTGGACAGGATCGCTGTTGCCCAAAAGCGTTCTGCACAGGTGTAGCGGTACCGTAGTTATCAGAATAGACCTACAGTGCTCTTAGACAGGCTATTCTCTGACCATGGCGTGTAAGAGGCAAAAAGTTGTGGGATATATTTGACAGGCCAAACTCGACTACCTTCAATCTATATAGAAGTGATAATACCAATTTTCCACTTTAAAGAAACTAATTCTTCACCTATACAGTGCTAAAATATTGGTTTGGGGTTTGTTTTTTTCTTTTTGCATCAGTCTATAGATAGATATCGTACAATGGAACAACCATAAGAACCAAACTTTACAATCTAGAGTACAACTGTCAGGAAAAGTGAACAAATCGTTTGAGTCATTGGCTATTTCTCTGTTTTCAAACAATATAACGTTCCCTAATTTCACTTTATAGACGTAGCTCTAAGCCTACTGTTCAAATATTTTGAACAATACAGTGCTTTCCCTGATTCCTGTGTCGTGCTGTATCAGAAAGTATGTCGACTCGTTGGTAATTCGCTTTCTTGCGCCCCACCAGGAGGAGGTTATGGGCCGAAGATTGAGAGACAGGAGGTCAGTTTTTCATGCGTTGCCACCAAGCGTTGGTCTGAACTCCACGTGTTCTATCCCAATGCAATCCTGTGCGACCAGCTAAGGCGTGGCTCGGTAAGCGCTCGCATGACGTAAGTTGAACGTGGCCAAACCGCCTCATTGACGCTTTGCGATAAGGCGATCAAATGGAAGGCTCAAATTTCCCAAGATCAGACGCCGGAGTTCATCATGCCGAACCCGGAGCTAAGACCACACGAGTCTTCCGCCACAAACCAGCACTGTCAAAGCCCGAAAGCTTGCGCACGTTATCCATATGAATCAGCTAATACTCACTTCTGTACAACAAGGCCGAACGGAAAAAGCTTTGCAGGCACTCCTCTTTAAATATTTGGATATGCCTCGACGACGCAAAAATGACTCAGGTTGTTAAGTGCCGTCCAGGATTTTGCGAAGCAGTGATAACTTATCGGTAATGCATTAGCAGCCATGCAGCTTCTGAGGTAGACAAATCTGTCCCCCAGGTCAAGCCGTGTTCCTTTAACGGCAAAAACGGGGGCAGATGACTCCTAGTGTTGTCTTAACACTTTATATTTCACGGGGGAAAGCGCGAGCCAGACTTAGGCGCTTCAAGCGCTAGACAGTTCAACATGAGCTGTACAATTTGCAGATCGTCACAGAGCAGAGTGATGTCATCAGCATATTCCAAATCGGTCACACGATTGCCAGGAAGAATCTCAACCCAAAATTCTGGGATACTTCCAGAGACCTCAAATAGACGTCCTAAATTGGAAAGTAGAATATGAATCGAGACGAATGGCACCCATGTAGCACACCGCCTTTTATGGCGAAGCGTGATAGAAGTTTTCCAAAAATCCTTAATTTACCTTACACTAAGGAGTACAGCGCCCGAATAGCATAAGTGTACTTTTTGGAAATTCCATATATTGGCCAGCAATATCATTAAACAGACCCATCAACCGAGTCAAATGCAGATCCAACGTCCAGCAAGACGACAAGTGTTGTCCCCTTGGTAGTGATGACTATGTTCAATTATTTTGCCCAGCTTGTAAATCTAATCTACGCATCCTCAACCGGGGGAGAGCCAACTTGTTCTATGCGTCGGAGTAATTCATAGATTGGGATAGTCTAGGGAGCAAAATGGATCAATGCATTTTGGAAGCCACCTGTATGCGACCCACTACCCGTGATAAGCACAGGATGTGCGAGCAGGTTTCTTGAAAAGGATGACCATAACTGACTCACCACAGGAGGAGGGAATCTGCTCTTCATGCCATATCCAAGAAAACAGTGATGTCAACTACTTGGCAGTTGCTGGTCTGCCAAACTTGAATGTCTTCGGAGGAAGACTGCTCGAGCCGGGAAACTTGAACCGCTCTTGATGCTGCATCTCGACGGAAACCGCTACATTAAGTGGCTCTAATGAAATGACCTAAGGCATGCAATTGTATATATTTGCATACAAGTGAACAATATATTATGATCGAATTGGCAGTAAAAATGTTCGGCTTAAGGCTCTACGCGACTTCGCAGCTTCGTGAATCATCATGCTCAGAGTTAGCCTTGTTGACACCAGACCTTGTAAGGCTGGTGATAGGCATACGATTTACGAGATTGTGGAACGTTAGGTAAATAGCATCATTTTCCATCACGATGCACCATGTGATCGTTAGGTCTCGCAGACATTAAGGTTGCTTTTTTGAGTTGCCAATTTAGTCTGGCTCTGGTGACACATTTCGACAGTGGTCTAACACTTCCAGTGAACGACTGAAGATCCAAATTAGAAAGAGCGTTGGATGAGATTACCAAGAAGTTTAGCAGAGGAACGCATCACTTCGTGCTAACTAGTCCAATGTTGCTCAACATCCAGGTGTGGACCACAGGTGAGGGGATTTTACTGAGGGTCAACTAATCTATTTGTGTCAACCTTACAGCGTAGTTGTTTTTCGGGTCCACAAAATCGCAAACAGGTGTTCGTAAAGACCAGCGGGTGATCTGATTTGGGGTAAATTGACTGGAATAGCCTACGGAAACTGTTTCCTTGAAGTCGAGCTGGGACCAGAATTCGTCCGTCGACGGAGAGCGACAGGTTGCGAAAGGTATGCGGTTATGTCTTAAATTGGTTCCGGAGAGAAACAGCGATTTTCTGCGCAGAATGTGAGAAACTGATCTCCATTATCACAGTTTATCCCGTTAAGCGCCTGCTGACATCTAATGTGGCTTTTAGGTGGAATCAAACGACTGTGATATATATTGCTATGAAGTAACTTTAATCGAAATTGATTAGGCTCAAAACCAGTAGTTTCAATAACACTAAAGTAATAACGCTGTGTGCTAGCGCAAAGAAAGACTATTCAATTAAATCCGGAGTTCACGCTTAGTTCGAAAACACAGTAAAACAAGAAGGGTGCAATAATTTTACTACGATCTCCGCCTTCCCTGCAGTTAAAAGGAATTTTCGGTTCTCTGTACTAACGGCGATCTTTGATCTTTAGTCTCTCAGACCTCCGCGATTCCTGTGGCGGAATTTTGGAAGCTTGTTCGTCTGTTGAAATTTTCTTCTGGTTAGACTAGAACAAAGGATTGTTATTTGGTTTGCTTTCTACCAGCTACTGCTACTTTACTGCTATCAATCCCGCACTGAAGATGCCACTTCGAATGGTGGTGAAACGTTTGCAACCAAGTTGCCCAGCTCGGAGAACTCCACAACAACTGAGATTGTTATTGTCATCAACCAGTGCCTTATTAGCAAGAGTAATTGATTCCTTACGTCGATTATTCGACATTTAGTGGAAACAAGGTATTTGCGGATTATTTCACTTGATAATCGGAGAGCATTACACGATGGTAGACAAATTCGGCAAGTTATCGGCAATCCACCTTTGTACTTAGCATGCGTAGCTTGAAAACTATGCCGGGCTCTCCCCGGGTCTCGAATAAGTGGCGTTACTATGATGCTTTACAAAGCCATCTAAGCCTATGTCAGATTAAACAAACTTTGTTGGTTTTAGGAACCTACTGCAATATTACCTACAAATGTTTCTGCGACACCATTGGTTTGTGATGCCCAGGAGGAGTATAGAAATGGCGGCAACTCACTTCCTTAAGTCACTCGTCTACGTTTTTGCACTGAAATGGCTACCGCCGTCCGTAACCAAAACAGTCGGCACCCTTACGCGAATCAAGGTCTTTCGGAGATTAGTGGCATTGAAGTCTAAATCGTCATATGTAGTCAATTATGCTCCTAAACAACGAGTAAATGAGGCTGTTATTACTAATGCATAGCATTTATCCAAAAACGGTGCACAATAGACAGCATGTGTATCTAACCATGCCTCAAATGACCTGGGACAAGACGTCCAATTCGATGGCCTGGAATGGATTTTGTGCGAGCAGCAGTCACGGTGGTTTACCGTACGGAGAATGTCCGTACTCAGATTTGGACACAAGCAGGACTTAATTTTTTCTACACCCAGATCAGCAGTGTGCTAATCCTCCAACACTGCAGATAAAAGTATAGGAGGAACCACAATTCGAACTTGGACAGACAATAATCCACCAAGTAAAAAGAAGAGTTCATCACAAAGCTTTTAAAATGCGCAAATCGTCTGTCCGAATCAGAAGTGCATCTATAATGGATGGAAGACGGAACAGCATGACAATTCTTCATTTTTTCATAGAACAGCTTGGAGCGACTTACCGGATGTGGTTGGACCAGAAGACATTCAGAACTTCAATTGTATCCGCATTAGCATGTAGTGATGAATAATAAACATCCGGAAAATGTTTATCACTAAGGTGTTGTATATCATACGAATATGCGGCTAGCGTTAAGCTACAACGCTGTGACATTGCTGCGCAAGATTTAGCCAAATGATTATGGGGAAGCATAATGGAATTCAAGGCTTCGCTAACATTACCAATTGGAAAACGTTTGCCAAACAGATATTGGTGTAGACTTGAAATTGCTCAATACACTGCAAGAGCTACTCCACTTGTTTGTGTGTGTCCAAGTTCAGCTGGGCT